>PVKU01002881.1:0-154212 GCA_004027475.1 Anoura caudifer
TGCCCGTCCGCACCCCCGCTTTTTCCTGCCGCGACTCCGCCCCTCTTACCGGTCTGGATGAATCGTTGTTGGACTTCCAAACAGTTTGATTTTCTGAGATCTGGTTGTTTTCTTGTTTCTAAATCTTTGTTGTCCTTAATTTGGTTGTGAGAAGAGACACAGTGCGTCTGCCTATGCCTCCATCTTGGCCGGAAGCCTCAAAAGCTGCAAAATTAAAAAAAAAAAAAAAAAAACAAAAAACTGCCATGACTGGTGTAGCTCAATGGTTTGAGTACCAGCCTGTGAACCAAAGGGTCGCCAGTTTGATTCCCAGTCAGGACACATGCCTGGGTTGTGGGTCAGGTCCCCGGTGGGGGGTGCACAGGAGGCAACCACACATTGATATTTCTTTTCCCCTCTTTCTCCCTTCCCTCTCTCTAAAAATAAATTAATTAAATATTTTTAAAAAACTGACCTGCATCCAGTGAAACTCATAGAGCACTGGCATAGAAACAACACAAAACTATGGATACAGATAACTCTGCTATCCAGGGTTCACATGAAACTTCTACAGAAAATCACTTTCCTGCTGAAGGTGAGTCCATAGTCAAATTTCCAGAGCAAGAAATGAAATAAACCACTGCAGGGAGAGTCAGTGGCAACAATATACAAGGTAAGGAAAGTTGGATCATAGGAACTTACCCAGGAAAGTTGTATCATAAAGCAATAAGAAAGACACTTGAACATAAGTATCTTCATGATGTTCAATAGGATAAAGGAATAGAATCCATAAGGTACGAACAACACATTGTGAAAAATAGCAGACATATTAGAAAAGATGAAACAGAAATAATAAATATTGTAGAAGTGTGTATACATATATGTGCATGTGAATATGTATGTGTATATACATATGTAATTTTAGTGTCATATATAATATATATTAATAAATAATGTATAGTATATGAGGATGTGGCTATGGAACAAAAACCAAATCAAACAATAGCCTACACCCAACTAGAGAGGGGATCAGTGAAGTACCCAGATTCTACATAGGAGATTAAAAAAATGGAATTAGGAAAGAAAAGTAGTGAGTCATGAAGGAGAGAATGAGCTCTCACATACAGCTAATAGAAGTTTCAGAAGATGGACAGATAGAGATTTGACAAAAGAATGTGGATGGAGAGTTGATTGCTAAATTACCAGACTTCAACAATTGAAGAAGCATGCAGTGAGTAGGAATATTTTAAAAATATATGTTTTAAATATATTCAAACACCAGTGAAAATATGACATGCCCCTCTCCAAAAGAGATATTTCAGTCTATACAGAAGAATTATTAGGAATACATACACAATATAATACAAAGTATACAATAATATATATTATTTTTTCAAAGATTTTATTTATTTTCAGCGATGGGGAAGGAAGGGAGAAAGAGAGGGAGAGAAACATCAATGTGTGGTTGCCTCTCGTGTGCTCCCTACTGGGGACCTGGCCCACAACCATTCCCAGCCATGGGCTCTGACTGGGAATCAAACCAGCCATCCCCAGGTTCACAGGCCAGCAGTCAACCCACTGAGCCACACCAGCCAGGGCACAATATAGAATAATATATATTAAAATCAGAGTGAATGGTCAATGCAGAATAAGGAAGTAGAGATTATTGTTAAAGATAATTTTTTTCAATAATCTTGTCTATGAAAGTTGAGAAAGATTGACCAGGAACTGGATGAGCCAGTGTAACATATTATTTTATGCTATATGAATAGCAGAGTTAGCACAGCAACCTTCTGTGTGCACTCACCCTGCAAACACATTCAGAGAGCCCAAAGTATAAATGGCAGGGGACTTTTAAATTGAGGGATTCTCCGAAGCTGTTCCATCCCTTGAAGCTACCCCAGCAGCCTGTTCTGTCATTTAAAATGGCACCAGTAGAGACACTCCTTTGTAGTATAATATTGCCTCCTAGAATGAGCTGATTCCTGGGAGGCCATGATGACTACTAGTACTCATTAACTCAGCACTGATGAGAGTATCTGATTAACTAGCTATTTTAGTGGAAAGCAGTGACCCAGGGATGGAATATAGGAAAGGACAATTTTAATGAAGAGGAGAATTAGGAAAACCTGGATCCCAAGGTTCCTTTGGGGCTTCATAAGGACACTGGGAATCCGGGCTGAGGTGCCGGCTTTACAGCATTGCCAGAGGCTGACCTAGAGTGTGTATACACATGCACACACACACACACACACACACACACACACACACACACACACACAAGTCCACACACAGTTATTTTGGTTCTTCTTATAGTGAAATAGAGCACTGTTCTTTCTGTTAGTAATTTTGTTAAGTATATTGTTTTCAGAACACAGGATACCACAATTCTGACAGAGAAGATAGGCACTGGAATTTTAGGGGCAGGAAGAGGAATGCAGTAAGTAGGAAGGTGTTTTACATATGTTTTCAGCATATTCAAATCCCTTGCCCTGGCTGGTGTGGCTCAGTGGATTGAGTGCCAGAGATTCCCTGTCAGAGCAAATGCCTGGGTTGCAAGCCAGTCCCCCATTTGCGGGCATGCGACAGACAGCTGACTGATGTTTCTTTTGCACATGGATGACCTTTCTCTCCTTCTTTTTCTCCCTCCCTTACCCCCTCTCTGAAAATAAATAAATAAAATCCTTTAAAAAACACATTCAAATACCAAACAAGTCCTGGTTTTCCCTGTTCAATAGGAATATTGATGTCTACATAGAAAATTACTAGGATTATCTGGCTTGGACACTTCATTTGTTAGCTTAAAGTTTTATCATGCATCCTTCAAGGCATAGCTCAGTCACATGCCAAATAATTCTCAATATATGTTTACTGAATGAATGAATGAATGAATGAACATTTATTCAACTACTGTTGCCTCAGATCTCTTCTCTAAAATGAGATTGTTAATTGAGTATCAAGACCCCTGTCAGGAAATCAGGTTCTAAAAATTACTTATTCAGTGGGTGCAGGAGAAAGTTACTAAATTATTTCAATCTATGGATTATACTTTTAGCTGTTTGTCAGAAGGAAAAAGAGCAAATGAGTTAAAATGAATACAGGAGAAACCCCTGATTGCAAAAGAATAGTCATGGGCTTCAGGCATAGAAGTGCATACAATGTGTGTAATATTTTTCTCTCTTTTGGCTGAACTCAAGCTTCCTGTAGCTGAAAGCAGATGGCACACAAAAAGCTTACAATGTAGAAAGCCAGTTTTCCCTGCATGAAAAGAACTGAGAGAATTGGGACCACTTTAACTTCTTGTCTCTGCTAAGTAGTGATGATGACAAAGACCAGGAAGTGTCCTTGGGGTCTCAGTCGTCTAAAGCCCAGATTACCTGTGTTGGAGCAGGTCTTGGTGTCAAAGTACTCCCTCTGCTGAGAAACCTGGAATGACATTAAGGACTGATTTATAATTGTTTCACTTTACATGAAACATAGCAGTTTCCTTTAAATATCACTCTAAGAAGTTATTAAAAGTGTATGAACTATGCTCATAACTAAACATGGGTAGTGTCTATTCCTGTTTGTTTCATAATTCACTTTGTTAAGAAAAAGAAAGAAAAATATAACTGAGTTGAAAATCATGCTATATTCTCCATCTTTTTCTGTTAACCAAGCCAAGAGATAGCCATATCCAGGCACCACACTGTTCAGCGACCCAAATTCCAGACCCAGTGCCAAAGAGGAAAAAGTTGTATTTAAAGGGCTGGCCTTGTACACATAAATTGTATTGGCTAAGGATCCTTGGCTTAAATAGTGGCACTGCCACCTGTGTACAGGCCAGGAAACCATGGATATATCACTTAGTCTTTCTAGACTTCACTTTCCTCACCTGTAAAATGGCAATAATGGTAATACCTACCTTAGAGGTTGTTGTAAGGATTATAGAAAAATAGAATTACAGCACTTAACAGGATGCTTGTCCAATTATAACCACAGAATTTATTGTTTTCACCTTTGAGACATCCATTCTGCCCCCGCCCCCAAATCTAAAGTAGAGAGTTTAAAAACCATCTAGGTGAATGAATAAAGAAAACAAGGTGTGTGTGTGTGTGTGTGTGAGAGAGAGAGAGAGAGACAGACAGACAGACAGACAGACACAGAGAGACATAGAGAAGAAGTGTCCAAGGATATGGAGAGTCATTTTGTTCAGAGAAAAGCCTGAAGTGTATAACAATGGAAAATTATGCAACAATAAAAAAAGGAAATCTTGCCATTTGCAACCACATGGATGGATCTAGAGGGTATTACCCTAAAGTGAACTGTCAGGCACAGGATGACCAAAATGTATGATTTCATGTATATGTGGAACCTGACAAAACAAAACAAATCAACAGACTCAATAGAAACAGAGACCAAAGTGATTGTTACCAGAGGGGAGGGGTATGGGAATGGGTGAAAAGTGGAAGGGGGATATGGTCGGTAATATTGTGATAAGTTTGCACAGTGACAGATGATTACTAGAATTAGTAGGGTGATCACATAGTAAGGAATAAAAATGCCAGATCACTATATTGTACTAATATAACCAATCACTAGTATAGATCCACATAACCAATATAAGATTGCATAACAACTAAACAATTTTTTTTAAATCGAGGGCATCTGCACATTTCTCAGGTGGACCATGGAACTGTCTTTTGTCCTGTTCTTAAAATCTGGAGAATACCCTTTCCTCTGAATTCAGCAGGTTTTTCTGCCCAAATCCTGGTTGGTATCCAAAGCAAGATGTCTTAAGATTCTTAATCCTGAGGGAGCACAGAAGTATTTTCCCATTACCTCTCTGCTTTAAAAAATAACAACTCTTGATAGGAGATTGGTGGAATCAGTGCCATTGGCAAATAGGAAATCAATCCACAGATCCTTATGCTGGCTGCAAAGCCTGCGCCCATATGCCAAGTAGTAATGAACATGACATCATTTGCAAACACTGCATTCCCTTCCTCAAATCCTGAGTTTAGGTCACCTTCCTTCAGAAATTCTATTTCCTAAAACAGCTTAGATCCAAAAATCACTGATTATCCACTATTGCCTCAAAACCTCCATCAACAGCCCCCCAGTTTTTCATTTAGATTATTTAGTTCACTGGGCAAGAAATGAACCCAGTGTTACAGATATTTTGCCTCTGAGTCTTGCACATTTTTAGTCTGCCAAAATGTCTCATCATAGAAACACCTCATTTATGTTTGTTAGCCACCAGTCAGTTCATAAAATAGCAACCATTCTTTCAAGATCTTCAAATATTATTGAATAAAATGGAATGAGAGTCACTTACAGAAGCGGGTGCTTTTGTTGGCTCTGGATTCTGAGTCGCAAATGAGGCAACCCATTTGGTTAAGAATAAATTTATCGTATCTACAAAGTATTTCCCACTTGCTGGATGAGAGAAACTTTAGAAAATGGGTGTGACTGCCTTGACACATATGCTCCAAGTTCACCCAATATAATCTTCCAATGTTAATGACACAAGCTTATCTCTGTGCCCCACAAGAGAGAACCTGAAAATTTTCTCAGTAATGGTGTTGCTTCCCATCTCACTGTGACCACTTCTTGGTTGCAGGTCATGGGTAATATAAATAGTACATAGTGTAGTTTTTATGACAGAATGAGAGCTTTGAGGGGTATCAACTCACATGCCCACCAACATAGATAAGGTTTCTGTTCTATTCATAAAAGCTTCTACAGGAAACTCAGCAGTCATGGTATTTAACCACCCCTACTTAAAATACTCTTTTCCTTGTACTGAAGTTAAATCTCTACCTATTGGAGCTTAAACTCATTTCCTTGTTTTCTTTCCCCATGATCAAGAAAGAAACTTTGACCCCAGCAAGCCAGTATTTCTCTCCAGGTTTTCTTCATTAAATACCAAGCAGGTAATCAGAGGCCTTAAACTCTTGATGTTTCCACTGCTATGGTTAATTAGATAGCAAAGAGCTGAATTCATTCATATGATTAATGCCATGAGAGTGTTTTATGGTTTTAATGTCCATATATTATGTCTGAACAATGAAATTTTTACATGGATTATAGTATTTTTCTTCTTAAAGGATCAGAATTAATCAGTATGTTCCCAATTAATTTTAAATATAAACCAGGGATGCCTTTAGTAAATTGTATAGCTTAAACATCTAGAAAATAATTTCTAAGAGGGGACATAATGAAGATCAAACCACAGTCCTAGTGCAGTGCAAGCCTAGGTTCCCTGGCTCTTCATCCCGAATACAAATCAGTAGAGCCAATCAATTGCTAAACAATTGATTCTGGAGACCTTTGTTTCTGAAGCATAATTCCCCCAATGAGGTGACTAGGAGAGACTCGTTGCCAGCTAATAAATGTGTCAGGTTATGTTACAAAATACAGCACTCACTCTTTCTGTCCCTGGAATTACAGCGTGACATTGACCAGATTCCCTTAAATTGCATTTTTCTTTTTGCTTGAAGTGGTAAGAGCCTTTGCTAATGGCTTTTGTATGACCTCCTCATTTGTATATCTATCCAGTCATTTCTCTAGGTTTTGGATGTGATTAGATTGGCCATAAAAAGAGGTACTTGTTGCCCAGTCTATTAAATACCCACTCTGCTGCCCTACTCAGTCAGTGGTGATATACCAGTGTTGCTTGACTTTGGTGCCCTTGAACCTGCTACTCTTTCCTCCCTTTGAGCTCATCATCAGTCCTTGACCTGATAACTGGCCACTCAGATGTTTTGATGAATGGTCAATGAAGATGGACAGCAATCTGGCATGTAGTTCCATTTATGTTTATCTTCATGAAGGAAGGATGTTTGAAATCTCTCACTTTTAGAGTTTCAGAAAGACAGGCAATTCCTTCCTGCTTAAAAGGTATAGAGGCTGCTCCTGCTTAGGCTAAGTTCACTCATTTTTACTCATCACAGTCACATCTGTTTGGATTTCTATCTTTCTCCTGGAGATGCCTCTTGAGAGCAGGTCCCCTCAACTTCTTTACAGCTCATCTGAAACCTGCCAAAAGAGACTGGCAGCCCTGACTGGCATGGCTCAGTTGGTTGGGTGTTGTCCCACAAAGCAAAGGGTCTCCAAAAGAGATTGGCAGTCTTGACCTGCGTAGCTCTGTTGCCGGTTCGATTCCTGGTCAGAGCAGATGTCTGGGTTGTGGGCCTAGTCCCTGGTCAGGGAGCTTACAAGAGGCAACTGATTGGTGTTTCTCTCATACATGGATGTTTATCTCCATCTCTTTATCCCTCCCTTCCTCTCTAAGAATTAATAAATAAAATCATTTAAAAATAGAGATTGACAGAGAATGATTAGCATTCTATGCTCTGATAACTCGCATAACTCTCTCTGAAAAGAATGCTAACGCTTGGTTCTCAAGTGAACCCACAAAGACTGGAGCCAAGGAGACTTCTGTGTTTTTCTTTGGAATCCAATTTAGAGTTTATGTTCTGGTGGGGTGGAAAGGAAAAGAGGAGAGCAGAAGTAGGAGGAGGGAAAAATAAACATGTCAGAGGAACAGGGGTATATTAAAAAAAACATAGCCTCCAACAGCCAAAATGACTTTAAGGAACATTTCATCCAGAAGTTTTCTAATGTTTTGTATTTAATAATAGAATCTTCGTTTCATAAGAAAGCATACAGCAAGCCTTAGTATATAAAATAAATGAAAGCAGAGGTACTATGGTGAAAACACGGGTGAGGAAACTTACATCCCCTCCATGTACTCTTAGTGCTCTGTAGAATACAATTTGAAAGCCATTAATTGAGTCTACAGAGTTAATTTAAAGATGGGAAAACTGAAGTCCCAACAGTAGAAATGACATGTCCAAGGTCACAGCCCATTAGTGACACAGTCAGGATTATAACATGTGCCTCCTGTCACCCAGGCTAGAACTCTTTGTGAATTGAATTGGACAAAGGAGCTACAGTGTTTTCTTTCTTGAACATGATCAAGGAGAGTTTGGTGTATAGTACAGTGCGGGGAGGAGGTAGGAGAAGCAAAGAAGAGTGGACCCATCCATTATATAAGAGTTGGGAGCCATGGAAATTGAAACTAAGAATCTGGAGGAGACCCAGGAAGTTCCATAGCAAGGGTTACAGTGTGGACTGGTAAGCACAGAGCAAGACAGGAGGAAAAGGTACATTGGAAATAATTGTCAATGGACAGGAGAAAAAGGTACATTGGAAATAATTGTCAATGGAAAGTTCTTTCTTTTTCCTCCCAGAAAATGCCATACTACTGGTCTGGGGTGGCAGTAAAACACGAAGGAAAGGTGATATATACTTCTCCACAGTGGGCTGCAGTTCTTCCTTTCATATGCCTTCCTACAATGACTGTGGTTTCGGCATAGTTGTCCTTTGAAGATTAAGATTCGAGAGTTACAGTCACATTCCTGTCTGAATTCGAAGGTACCAAAGAAAAACACATGAGAGTTAGGAAAAGATCAAAATATCTCCTTAATTAATGGTTAAGCTGATAGCATATGATTTGGATCCAAAGTCAAAATGGCCTTCTTCCACTTCCCTCGGAATATCCCCTAATCTCATCACAGGCCCTTGTGAGTTCTCCTGGTGGAGGAGAGAGGGGAATGCATGTGGTCTGTAGGTGGACAGAACACAGATTTAGAGGCTTCTATCTCCATCCTCACTAGTCATGTGTCACTTCTTGTCTGTGGAAAGGAAATAATAAAAGGGGGGTATAAAAAGGCAGAAGTACATTTTATGGGCTGATGAGAACATGCAGCAGGAAGAGCTTCTGGGCACCCTACACACTCTCATTTTTCAAGATGATAAAATTTAAGAAAGGTATTGTTTTAAACGCCCACAGAATCTTATCAGCTTTGGCCCAGTGGTTTCTTGAGCTCATGGCATATGGGTTAGTAAGAACTGATGTATTTCCATGGTTTTGCTTCTGATTTTACTATGATGTGACTCCCCATTATATATTCCTCAACCTTTATCCATGTCTGTTTACCTCTGATACCCACCTCAGAGTGGCCATATCAGTAATTGTCCAAGCATCCTGAGGATACCTTATGAATAGTGTTTGTACAAGCCAAAAGTGAGTGCTCTCCCAGTGGAGAGTGGAGGTAAAAGAGTGTGTGGGAAAACCCTCATTTCTCAGTACCATTTCCTCATCCCTACTCTTTTCAAGTTCTAGCCCTTGCCTGAATCAGAACTTTGTCCATCTTTAGCTTTTTCATGCCTGCTTTGGTTTAGGCTTCTCCCAAAAGAGAAGAGGAAAGGAAAGAAAGGCCCTTGGGATTGGGGCTCCTCAGAAGATAGAAACAGGCACAGAGTGAGTAGGAACATCTCCACCACCCATCCCATACCCCAAATGTTTGGCTGTGGTCAGAACTTCTTTTGACCCTTCTTTTGGTGAGAGTATTTCCCTTCGTGGTACTTGGAATTCGAATCACATACATCCTGAGCCAGGAAACATCCTCCTACCCTTCAGAATCAATATAAATCAGTCATCATCAATTACTTTCAGTAAACTTTTATTGAGCATAAATTCTGTGGCAGTAACTGTGCCAAGAGACGGGACTATGGTGGTGACCAAGACCTTGTCCTGAGTTTCAGGGTGTTCAAAGTTCAGTAGGAGCAGACTAGGACTTTCCCCCATGAATCAAAATCCAAAGAAGTGGATGCCTGAATTGACTTCTCCTCCTACCTTGGCCTCCATTTTCTTGTGGGAAAGCCAAAAGAGCAAAGCTGTAGACTAACCTATTTCTGCCAACACAAAATAGTGCTTCTGATGAGGCAAAAGACATTCCAGATTGGGGAGAAGTGTAAAGAGCAGGTGGCAGCAGCTCCCGGGTGAACACTGGAATCTATATAAGGGTCAGGTGATTCAGCTCTGATGGGCTAAGAGGCCTAGTTTCCTAGTTGGGAGTTCAGGCAGGAAAACAGCCGCTGAAGTCTGGGCATTTGGTTTTGCATGTACATCTATTCTGAAAAGATATGAAAGGGGGGAGTCTAGTAAAGAGAGTGTAGTGGCAGCTGTAAGATAGAGCAGCCCTACTATTGGGGGCGTCCTTTTTGGCATCAGAAATCAAGTAAAATAGTAAAACAATCCTGACTGTTTGAAGGTAGGGATGTAGATAGACCATTCTCTGTAACATTCTTGATGTCAACATTCCTTCTTTCTTCTCCTGCAGATTAAAATATAAAACAGGGAAAGGACAGAACTTGTGAATACAGTGAGGTGGACAAAAGGCCAGACTTGATTCCTGAATTGGAGGGAGAGAGGTGGCCTGAGCTTGAGGAGCAGGAAAAAAAATGAAAGAAGTTAGGAGATTGGAGATGGGCTGGCTAAAATAAGGAGGTTCGGCTCTGCATTTTCCCAATACTCCTTATAGTGAACGACTCAAGCTCTCTGCTTGGACCCGAACGTAATGATGAGGGGGCGTAGAGGAAAAAACGGGGTTCGGACGGCGCAAATTGGCTCAAAACGGAAAGTCAGCATAAACCACTGGGTGGCAGCGTGGTGTGCGGGCGTAGCTCTGCAGTGCCTGCTGCTACTGCTGCTGCCGCGGGGACTAAACCCGTCTGGGAGCTCTGGTCTGTCTCCTGAATGGCTACAAGTGTCGCCAGGCGGAATATCTCAGGAGTGGGGGTGAAGGGTGGTGTTGTGAGTCCAAGCTTGGGGCTGGTGACTGGCGAACATCCCAGGAACTGAAGCCGGGATGCAACCTGGCCAGCTGAGAGTCAAGCACTAAGAATCACCCCACCCCGCCATCCCCTCTTTCCAAGCACCACCCCCCTCCACCCCCACCCCTCTCCTCCAATGCAACTACCTCATCCTGGTGCCTCCTCCATCACTGCTCCCGAAGCTCCTTTCGGGAAGAGGGGAAGAGGATTTGGTGATGGGGCAGTGCTTAAGCCCCTACAGGTGTTAGCCTGAGAGGCCCGCGGGGACTTGGGGGGTGGGGCGGGTGGGGGCGGCCGGTGGTCGGAGCCCGCAGGCCGGGCTCCGGGAGGGAGGTGCCGCCAGGGGAGGGGGCCTCTGGGAAGCTGTCGTGCTCTTCCGGAGGGTGCCTGCAAGACGGGATTCCTGTACTGAGACTGTGCCGCGCCCAGAGCAGCAGCAGCAGCCGCCGCCGGGAAGCCAAGAAGATGGGAGGCCATTACCTGTTTGATCTCCGTCGGAAAGCTGGCACCGGCCAACTTTTCCCAATAGTCACCCCAAGAAGTTGCAAGGACTAGTCGGAGGCTTGGAGGGGCCAGGGTGAGGGCGCGCTCCCGGACGCGTTTCCCCCTTCCCCCCTCCCTTTCGCCTCCTGCGCTCCGGGCCTCTCTCCCGCCCTCGCTCTCCCTCCGCCCGCCTCCCTCCTCCAGCCCCCTCCGCGAGGCACAGAGGGGGGGTTTGCCGCCAAACTCCGACCCGAGCCTCTTGGACTGGCACAGTGTCCTGGGGCGCAGGGGCCGAGCGCACGCAGTCGTGAAGCTCTGCCTCCGCCCGCCGGTCTCGCCTTCGATCCCGGCCCGGGGCTGTGGTGTCGACTCGGACCCAGGCAGCCCGCAGCCCGCAGCCCAAGCGGGAGCCGGACCACCGCCAGAGGAGCTCGGACGGCATGCTGAGCCCCCTTCTTGGCTGAAGCCCGAGTGCGGAGAAACCCGGACGAGCGCAGGCTAAAGAGCCAAAGGCGGCGAAGGCGCGAGACAGAGCGGGCGAGCAGCGGAGGAGCGGGCGGAGGAGGCAAAGCCAGAGAGGGGCAGCAAAAGAAGTGGTGGTGGTGGGCGTCGTGGCCATGGCGGCGGCTATCGCCAGCTCGCTGATCCGGCAGAAAAGACAAGCCCGTGAGCGCGAGAAATCCAACGCCTGCAAGTGTGTCAGCAGCCCCAGCAAAGGCAAGACCAGCTGCGACAAAAACAAGTTAAACGTCTTTTCCCGGGTCAAACTCTTCGGCTCCAAAAAGAGGCGCAGAAGGAGACCAGGTTGGAAGGGGCTCTTGGCTGGTTTTGTTTTGTTTGTTTCATACTTTAAGAATTTCGAGGGGCTGCAGGTCGGTAGGTAAGCGTAGGTGAGTTTGTCTTTGGCCCATCTTGTGCGGATGTGGCCACTTAGCCAGTGTGCGTGCAGAGGGAAAGGGGTTGCTTTCGATTGCTTTCCTGCCTTCTTCGTTTTGGTACCATGCTTGCTGCATTGCCACTGCCTTGGGACAAGCGCAGAGCTTTGGGGCATACCCTGCCGAGGCGGTGCGCCCCCAGCTTAAGACGTGCCACATGTGTGCATGTCCCTGGGCTCTGGGCAGGCTCAACCCAGACAGGGCTGTTGTGTGTGTGTTGGGGGGGAGTGTAGAAATTGCAGGTGCGGAGCTGGACAGACACCACTTCCCCCCACATCCAGGAGAACCCAGGGAATCCCTCCCTAGCTTTCATTCCTGCAAGTCTTACCCTTCCCTTCCAGCTTCTGTGGGCTTCCGTTGTTTAGACATTCAGTTTCTTTGATCACTTTTAAGGTAATCGGTTTAGATTTGACTTGTGGTGCAACATTGGAGAGGGGGGAGTGGATTCCTAGAACCTTTTGGCAGATAGCTTAGTGATCTGGTTACAATAGTAAAAGTGTGGTTACTTGCTACTAAATGCAGGATTGAAAAGAGAATTTAAACTCATAGCTAGAGCGTGGGTCCTTTAGAATGTATTCAGTATGAGAGTAGCGCGATGTTTAGCGCCGGGGAAAATTCACACTGCTCTAGGTGTCAGGTTGCGTCAAGGTAGACCTTCCCACGAACATGCAGTTTATTTGGCTATTCTCAACTAAACGAATCCTCTCCGCTTGTTTTCTTTTAACTCACTAAATACTGCAGAATTTTAGACTTATTCGTCACTATGCTATTTCTCTTTTTATGTGTACTACACACCCTGCAATGGAAATGCAAACATACATTTTCTGTTGGCTGGAAGTTTTTAAGGCATTAGCTATAAATTAGGCTAGTTTTAAAAAAGCTTAAGAGATTTCGAAGCATGATTATCTGGCCGGAATAATCACATAAATATTTCAGTGCAGGTGTCTGTGTTCTATATAAACAAATTTTGGATGACATGGCTGTTATTGGAAAATTAGGTACTTTATTAATTTATGGTGATTCATAATTGAAAATCGTTTTAATTGAGAACATATTTTGGACAATCATATTTCTGATACTAAATTTGAAAATAAGTATGAACTAATTTTCTTTCCTTCCCACCAAAAAACCCCTGGTTGTTTGCACCCATTTTTTCTAAGGATAATTAATATGCTAGTGAATGGTAATGGTTGCCTTATTTTTCCCTCCTCCTCTTTTTTTTTGTATCCAAGCTCAATTTTCTTAATATACATCCTTTGATGGTGTTGTGGGTTATTTATGCATTTCAGCTTTCTTAGAATGGAGGGGACTATTTATTCAAATCACCATAGTTCTGAAGGAAATCTTGAGTAGCATGTTTTCAGTCCCTGGTTGGCAAACCATTCTAAATGATCTTTGTACTTCTTTTCCTTCCACAAGAAAAGTGGCACATTATTAAAAGGCAGCATATGCCGATTGCCAACCCATTCCTAATGCTCAGTGAGAGAGAGGACCAGTCTGCAAGTCAAAGCACAAGCTATGAGAAGCTGTAGCTTCTTTGAGAAGCTTAGGGCTTTACCATTGTTATGAGATAGAAATCAAGTGTTTTCAATCAAAGTTTGTTTTCTTTATTTCAGAGGTCTCTTTAAAAGTATAGCTTGACTTTCTCCACTAAAAGTTGTTAATGAAATTAAAAGTTTGAATTCTGAGTCTTTTCACGTACCTATGCACAAGTTAATTGATCCAACCCATCGTTCTCTTTACAGAGCCTCAACTTAAGGGTATAGTTACCAAACTCTACAGCCGACAAGGCTTCCACTTGCAGCTGCAGGCAGATGGAACCATTGATGGCACAAAAGACGAGGATAGCACTTACAGTAAGTGATTGCAAAATAAATTAGTATATCGCAGTATGTTGTTGGCACTGTGTTTTCTTTGTTTTTTTTTTTAAATAAACAACCTTCGCTCTATCCTTAAGAGAATGCAAAATAGAGTCAACACTGTATCATCCTGTTTATGCAGGTTAACTTAAAGGAAGTTGAACCTGAAAATACCTCAAATAGTGAACTATAGCAAATAATGTTGACACCATCTGAAGAACAATCCAAATGTCATCACCATGGTAATCTGGAGAGATTTTGGCCATCCTTTGGATTTTATTACTTTTTTCCCCACAGAAAATTTGCTCACCCACACACTGATCCTGAAATAGCATGTTATCTCTACTCTTAAGAACTGGTCTGTCCCGAGAGAGGAGCGGTTTCATGTCATGAGAATTCATCATTACACAAGCTTTCATTTCTATTCTCCCCTCCACGCACACACTGATAGCTCAGAGACTAATTGGGATTTTAACATTGGGATACCTCCACAGGTGGGTAAAGAGATTTCTTTTAGTGCTTTATTTTTAACCATGGGTTAAGTAAAGACCGGATTGGAGACCATAATGGTGAGCCTAAAAAGGAAACAGGTCCAAAATAAAGTCAATTTCTTACCTAACGATTGAAGTAAGGTGATTCCAAGGTGTTATGTAATCTTTTATTATGTATGCTTTATTTATTTGGAGTAATAAAAAGAAATGCACAAATAGTGAAGCCCTCTCTTCAGTGATAATAATTGGTGTTTTACAATTTGTGAAGCTAAAACATCTGGTTTTGATGACTGATTGATTCTCCAATTTCCCTAATTTATATTTCATTTCCCTTAGACTTTGATAATTTCCCAGAAATATTCCCACTGTCAGCTAAAAACAGCCAAGGAAAGCTGGTATAAAAGCTAATGAGTTCTCTACAGCATTTGTAGAGATGTGCGGCTGTAGACAGCAAAGCTACAAACTGTGGTCCCAATGTTGTGTTAAACAGTTTCACACCTGTTAAGACTGCCTTCCTGGGCTGATGAGCACGCTATGATCTCAAAAGGAAGTCACCTTTAATTACCCTTGAAGAAAACTCTTTTCGTACTTAGGTTGAAAAATATTCATACTGAATGGTTCTTCACTTTTTTTGCAAAATGCCATGTTACTGTTGTGATATTGAAGTATTGTAAACATTCTTTTATGCATGTCTATTTGAAAAAATTAGTCAAGTGTAACTAGACAGTTTTACTGTAATCATATAACATTAGTACATGATGATCAGTAATAAAACATTCTCAAATCAATATGTATAAATTGGTATTTGGGGAAGGGAATTAGGGGATGTAAACTGCTGTTTTCCAAAGTACCTCAGCAAAATGCATCCTCTGGGCGTTATTGAAAGGAAGCTTATGATTAGCTGCTAATGAGCCTCAACCCATCGACTTTCCCCCATTTATTTTTAACATCTCCAGATTGAAATCAGAGAAAAAAAATTGTTTTCGGTCCAGTGTTCACATGTGTTTTCTGAAAAAGAAAAAAATAATAGATGACTTATTTGCAGTGCCTTATAAACAGCAATATGCCAAATATATGATCACACCGTATGCAGTCATTTTAAAGTATATATGTATATATATTCACATACACGCACACATACACATATATGTGTGTAAATCAAGGCTCCATTTCTTACTGTTTAGCTTTAAATCACATAGATTTTATTCTTCAATTCTTCCATATGCATAGTATCTGCCATTGGTTGTCTTATAACTCTGAGTGATATGCATGGCATTTCCGTGTACTAATGATATTGTAAGACCTTTCAAGAGCATAGCTTGGTAACCAGAATCTGTGTTTAGACAGAATGAAATAATGACAGGTAAGTCAATCGATGGTAAGTATTAATGTAACGT
Source organism: Anoura caudifer (assembly GCA_004027475.1). NCBI lineage: Eukaryota > Metazoa > Chordata > Mammalia > Chiroptera > Phyllostomidae > Anoura > Anoura caudifer. The sequence continues at coordinate 15,810 of PVKU01002881.1, forward strand.
GAAGTAAGCGAATGACAATTATCTTAAAAGAAAGAGCAGGTCTATGGGGCTGGATTCTCCCCTATGCTAAGTGTGACCAGAGGCCAAGGAGCTAGCTTATCTTTCTAATTGAGGATATTGTAGGTTATAAGTCATAATGAAACAAGGCTGTTCAATGATTAAAAGGATCACTAAAATGGAAGTTTGGCCATGTAAATTTTTTCCCCTAAAGCCAAGCAATTTTCTTGGCATTCATTACTTAATTACTTTAAGTGGGTAATACAAGGGAAAAGTTTTTTTCACTTTTTCATTTATATAATATTTCCTTACTATGTATTCCTAGATTTCCTTAATATGTATTCCTGGTATTATGTTCATATTTTTCTAATTTTTAATCATACTTTTCTCATTTAGTTTAATTTGATTTGTTTTATGATAGTTAATTCTGATGTGGTAAGCAAGATGATGATAAAACAGATCAGTTCACATTTACCCAGATATATTTATTTCCAAAAACATATGTTTAGTGTTATGTATTAAAGATGACCTTGGGTAGATTTATTACAATGATAAATGTCCATCAAGTAAAATCTCATCATGAGGAAATCAGCCATTCTAAATTACGTATTTCTCTGTGAAAAGGAAAAGATGATAGACATTTTATGGCAGCAGTTTTATTGTATCTGCCCTGGGTGCAGTGAGAGCTATGTTAAAAGAATAGGCAACTTTCCCTTCAGAGCTACAATAGTATTACCAGTTCAACATGTCAGCTTTTTCCAATCTTCATTAAGATATACTGTTATTAACTACCCCTCTGAGAAATTGGCCTTAGCCAAACTGATGAAAAAAGATGGCATCGGTATCGTTTTCAGAAATACTGAGTGCAAGGTAGAAACAGTTTAATTGTTCTTAGGTAGACTCAAAAGAGAATAAACAAGAAACAAGGGCCCTTTTAGTTATTAAAAGCTTCTTTAAAACTTTGATGAAAATGGAATTTAGGTATTTAATGAATGTGTTTTAGATATACAAATGAAATCAATTAGTTTCTTCTCATATTTAGAACAGTTTTATCCTAATTAAAATAAAAAGTCCATGAGGAAGTGCTCCAGATTTAGGTAAATAAAAAGCAGAGAGGAAAACATTGATTCTGTCCAAGCTCACCCTTAATAAAATTTCTTTGCATTTTTATCTAGTAAGATGGTTCCTTTAGACAGACTTTAAACCAACCTAGTGTGTGATCTATCTTTAATGTCTAAAGAAAAGATTGGCCTAGTATGACCAGCCACTTTCTGGTTTTGCACTGTCTTCATTTTTTTGTTTGTTTTAGAGTGGTGATTTTTGTTTTTGAATCAGGCTTCATAGAAATTTATGGTACATCATGAGAAATTCATGTTCTACTATATAGTTCATAACATTGTTCAGGAATAGATAATCCCAGGTGTGGTTATTGTTCCTTGCTCCTCTTCTTCATACTGCTCATTAAAACCCACATCAGAAAGTGGCTGGGGCACGCGGTGGAAATCAAATCAATCTCTGTCTAAACTTCCTACAAGCTGCATTAAGAGAACTAGGGAGGTTGAGAATACTGTAAAAAATGAAGTTCTAGAAATACTTCTGGATATCATTTATTATTTTCTGCCATCTCTTAGTATGATTAAACTAGGATTCAGACATAGGCTGGTGGTCTAGTTGTCTGGTCATATGCAGTGGTGTGGCTTTTAAACTAAATCCATGTGGAGGTTTTGGTTTGGTTTAATTTGTTTTGGTTTTTTTAGATCTCAGAATTCTTAAACTATGAACTTCTATATAATTGTGATCTATGACTTCCAAACAATGTAATATTACCATGTTTCACTGTATAGATTGCTGTCAATTAACAAGTGTATGTTGAGCACCCTCTCTGAGCAAGGCTTTGTCCACAGAAAGAGATATAGACATAACCTGCTCAAATAACTGAGACTTCTTTCTTTTGCATTGCATTGTCAAATATAGCATGACATCCTGGCTTGCAATCTGTGCAATTATTTTCCTTTACCTCACATAACAGAAGGGCACAGCTTTTAATATGATGAGTATTGAATGAAGTGGCATATAGTAGGAACACTTGTATTTTGAACTGTACAATATGTCCTAGCTCCCATTTGGTAACATCCTGATTTTAAGGGAAAGATACATTGTAGGCTCACCAAGGAATATTTAGTTGTTCTTTAGTAGTTCTCATCCATATGACCCCATCTACTAGAGCAGAATCTATATGCACCAAGAGAGGAGATCTCAGAAAAACCCTACTTACCCATGGTGTGGCTCCTTTATACTCTTGTTCACAGGAATGCTAGCAGACTGACATAGCATCCTCAATAAACTTACACACCAAGACAAAAATCATCAACACTGGGCTAAGACTCTTGAGAGAAAGGTGCATAGACTATTTTCAAAAGTGTGTGGCAAGCACTACGCTTTAAAAATGTACTGTTTTATTTTTATTCAGGGCGTAGGAGGGAGTAGACAGCTGGTAGGGGGAGGACGCCCACTGGTTTTCTCCAGTGAGTGGTTTGTGATTGTGAGGAGAGCCTGGGTGTAAGTTTCACGCAGCCAGACCTTCAAATGGAGAAATGAGGGCCTCTTTGGCACCAGCTGGCTGCCCACTTACAACTATTTTGCAAAAAATTAGTAATTAAAAATAAATAAACTTATAAGTTCATTATTTTTATTCCCATAAGCTTTGCTCCTAAGATTAAAAGCTAAGACCACTCTGAACTCTAACAAAGTGTTAGTTCTTTAAGAAATACTACACTGGGAACATAAGAGTACAAAATGACTATTTTTTCAAGGCCCACATTTATTTTTGGGTTGTTGCATTGGAAATAATACAGATAATGTAGATGAGGGAATTGGACTAGTGTCCTTTCTAAGATTCTAGGAATCTCTTCCCAAGAGGGAGATCGTAACTGTCTCTGAATTTCAGTAGTTATCTAGGGAGCAGTTTAAAATCTTAGTTTATTGAGGATAAAGCTATTTAATATATAGACCCATTCCTGGAACTGGATCTCTCCAGAAGCATTAAGATTCCCCACCTTCAATACTATACAAACCATAGAATTGTCTTCCATTTTCTCCAGGGTGTTTGAGTATATGTAGTTATCGTCCCGGTCATGTGACCGCAAGCATGAATCAAGTCTCTTAAAAGGTAGAAGAGGTCCCATCTATCTGTATGTGTATAAATATATATCTGTCTTTTCTCATCAAGCACACATCTCTTTTGGAGGATCAGATAGTGCTTTAGAAACTTTGAAAGCTCTGGAATTCAGAATATAACATGTTTTCCAATTCTTTTTTATTTCAGCTCTGTTTAACCTCATCCCTGTGGGACTTCGAGTGGTGGCTATTCAAGGAGTTCAAACCAAGCTGTATTTGGCAATGAACAGCGAGGGATACCTGTACACCTCGGTAAGCCTTTCACTGAGTTCATATTTTGACTGTTAGAGTTTTCATCTGATGTGAAGTAAAATAAGCTGCATATATGTCATGGCAGATTTCTGTGATGCAAGAAAGGGTGTCCTTGATGGAAATTAATCATTTGAAGCTAACATTTTTGGTGTAAAATCAAAGATTCAGTAAACATTTTTGCATCCATTAGCATTTGGGTTATTTTATAAAGCATATAATGTAATAACCTATCTTTCTAATTTGGTTTTATAAACATTGTAGACAGCTATTCAACATTGGGAACATGGGGCCAAATTAAGATTTAGGGTTTTTTTCCCACTTAAACACAGACAGAAATGTTATAATACCAGGCTTAGGATTTCATTCTTATCAGTAGATCTAGTTACAAATTACAGTAGACCACTTAATCTGTGGCTATTTTAGTCTTTATTTTTAATTTCATGTATTTTAAGAAAAAGGATAGAATGTTAACAATGGAGAAAACTACCTGTAAAACTTAGTACTAGATAGCCTGGAAGAAAGCTATTACCATGACTGTAGAAATCTATTCCTCCAACTGCAAAATGGTTACCTTCAACCACTCTTGCTCTCATGTTTCCAGAATTTATTTCAAAGCCAAGTATGTAGAGAGACTCCTGATGGGTACAGAAGAAAGCATGCTATAACCCTTTATTATCAGCATAATCCTAAAAGCCTGGTCTCTATCAGTATTCCTGTCAAGCCATTTCAACTATCTGGTTGTTTAATAAATGCAGGGGTTTTATTCTTTTTATAAATGAGATATTTGGATTTATTGCAAACTTCATGAAATCTGTTACTTTATTAATACATTGCTATTATTATAAATGATAGAAAAGTGGAGTTGCTTTTCATATTTGTGCATTGAGGTAAGATAATTTAATTATGAATGCTTTTAATTAACCTCATTCAGATCAACAGACTACCTCAACAGGACTAGTTGCAAAGGTAGGTGTATAATAAAATAAATGACTGCTTTCTGAAACTACTGTGCAGCATGGGAAGGAAATGGAATATACTGGGCATACTTTTCAGAAGATAAATACCAGATGACATAGGAAATAATTACCAGGAACTGGAACTGATTTCACTGAGTTGTGGTCGCCATTATAGTGCCACAGTGGGAAAAATTAACATTTTTAAATCTTGCAACAGTACAGTTTTTTTTTTAAATGGAAATATTATTTAAGTTAGAATGACAAAAAGTCATTTAAGTTACATAATATGTCAGGTTTTCCCACTGAAGAAAATTAGGACATTCAGTATTACCTTTACGGAACTGATGTTAAAATTTTATAGAGTACCATTCAAATTGACTGTTATTCCAGATAAAAACTGGTAAATGTCAATTTCAGCCCATTTCTAAAGAATCATTCCAACATTGTACATTGATGGGATTCCTTTCCGTGTTGGGAGGCGAATAGAAACCAATAGACAACAAATGTGGGATGCTGTGTGCATTGTAAGTAAACACTTGCTATTATGGGAAATAAACCATGTTTCTGTTAAAGAGGAAACATGTGATTGATAATCCTGGAGTTTATATAGGGGGAAAATATCAGAATTACTCTGCTCCAGGAAAGAATCAGTCTTTTTCAGTTCTTCTCAGACCTCCTATTGATCATGGTTTGGAGTCCCTTCACTGTTGATCACCATCCTCAGTGGCTGCTCCATTTTGTTATTTAAAGTGTGGTCTTCACACTCACTTAGGATATAGCGTGTCTTAATGACTTCAGCAACTTGTGTCCCTGTGACCAAAAAGCTAAATGAATGTCATATTCGTTTTGAAGAGGAAGAGTCATTCTTCCTGACATAAAACCATGGCACTTACACTACTGATACTGTACGTAGTTTTGCTAGCTGCCACCTAGCAAAGAGAAAATCAGATTGCACAATGATCTAAGGAGCAAGCAAAATGAGAAAATAAAGTAGGGACTACTGAAAAAAAATTGTTAGGAAGTTATTGAAAATAATCTTGGTGAGGGATGACTAAGGTCTGCCTTAAAGCATTTTCAGTGGCAAAAGCTAAAAGGAAATGGATTCAGGAGATGTTTTAGAGATAGAATCATCAGAACTTAGTGACTGATTGGAGTTGGAGGGGAAACAGGATCACCATGGATGGTTGAACCTGTACTGCTGTTGCCACTCACTGCACAGATGGAAATAAAATATCCTCAGGTAGAGAGCTTTTAAAAATTTGCACAATTGTAGGTTATCAGGGACCCTGAGAGAGAGGGAGAATTTAACCTTTAGCAGTTGGGTTGATGGGGAAGTTATTAACCAAGATGAACAAAAGAAAAAGGGCAGAATTGGGAAAGAAGATACCTGAGCACAAGCCATAGCTTGAGAAAGAGATGTGAGGTACAGATGAAACATGGGAATTATCACATGTAGGTGGTGTTTGAATCATTGAGAGAGTATGTAGCATAAGAAGAAAAGAACTTGTCAAATAATATTAGGGAATACCAGCATGGTCAGCAGCAGCACAACAAATTGTGGCAGATGTCATGATACTGCAAAAGATGGGAGAGAGAGTTTTCAGAACAGTCAGTAATGCCAGGTGTTTCAGAGAAAAGTAAAAAAGAACTAGCACTATAGCATGTGAAGGTCTTTAGTAATTTTGACAAGGCCACTTTCAGTGGACACAGAAACCAGATTAGTGGCTTGTGGAGTGCATGGGAAGAGAGGAAGTAGAGGCAACAGGTGTAGAATTTCTAAACCAAGGGGAGCAATGGGTGAGTATGTACACCCATTGTGAAAGGCTTTGAGGCTTCTTCGATTAAACACTTGAATATACTTATTAGCTGAAGGGAAAGAACCAGTAGAGAGGAAGAAATTGGAGACATAGGAGATGGGATCCTTTATGGAGTAGAGCCCCAGAGAAATTCAGAAGAGTAATGGAATTTAGTCTAAGTGAAAGGATTAGATTCACTTTGAAAGGAAGGTTCACTACTACAATAAAAGGCAGAGAAATAAGGACATATGCAGATGTACCTATAGTAAGTCTGCAGGTGATAGATAGATGAGGAAGTTGAAGGATTTCCACCCAGATGACCTGTGTTTTCCCATTGAAGAAGAATGAGAGGCCATCTGCTGAAAATCAGAGGCATTGGGATGGCAGTGTTTAAAATAGTTGTTTTGGGGCAAGAGATGCAGTCTATTGACCAGGTGCAGGTAAACTGTAGCCCATGGGCCAAATCCAGCCTACTGCCCATTTTTGTAAATAAAGTTTTATTGAAACATAGTCACCCCATTAATTTACTTATTGTCTATGGCAAGTTTTGTGCTATAAACAGCAAGAGTTTAATAGTTATAAAAGAGACTTGGTAGCCCACCAGCCTAGATTTTTTACTATCTTGCCCTTCAGCAAAAAAAAAAAAAAAAAAAAAAAAAATGTTGCTGATCCCTAGCGAGACAATGGTTCTCAATCTTAGCTACCTATTAGAATTACCTGGGGACCTTTAAAAAGAATTCCATTCTAAGCTACACCCAATGCAGTTGTATCAAAGTCTCTGAGGGTGGTGTCTGTACATGAATATTTCCTAAAGCTACCCAGCTGATGCTAATGTGTAGCCTGGGGTGAAAACCACTGGTCTAGGGCTAAGAAAAATGATTGCTGGATGGCATCGAAAACCCCTGGAATGCAGTCAGAAGCCAGGAATTTATAGGTACTTTATCCGTTGTTCAAAATTTCTGACGTTGGTCTTATTTTTTCTGCTCTTGCAAAAAAAAAAAAAAAAATCCTTTACATTCTGAAAGACTTTCTTGAAATGAAGAAAAATGCTGATCCTTGGAGTAGATCTCTTGTTTTATTTCCTTTTCTTTTTTCCTACTTTTTTCATTTATGCTTCTACATCCTTAATTTCTTTTAAATTCAGTTTTACATTTTATCGTATCTTCTCTCCTTTTGCCCATTAATGAAGAGATAATACTTCCGTGTTGTTATTGCTACAGAGTTAGCAATTTACTTCCCATGATTAATCTCAGGATTTTTGCACTGCACCCTCCCCCCTCCTTTTTTTCTTGTTGCCATGGGGGACAGACTTGATGTAGGCTCAAGTGGCAGTGAGAAACCATCTGTGGCACGGAAAGTCATAATTAGCCATTATTTCATAACACATTTACTTTTGTCCTTGATATAACTAAGTTTTTCTGGAATTGTAAGGAAATTATTATTCACTATGCATGGAGAACTTTGTTTATACCTTTGGGTTTTCTTTACCAATAATAATGAGTTGTACACATGGTCTTGAGAGTTCCTCAAAACTTAATAGTATAAATATTTAATAGTATAAAGCTATTCACAATACATATTTCAGAACTGCTTGAAATAAATAATCATTAACTGGAAAATCAAGAATCTTACATGTGAAAATATTATTAATGTCCTAGTATCTATTGTAATAGAAGAGTAACAACAGATACTAGAAATAGGACAATAAAAGCTCAGAAGCTAAAACCAAAGCATTTTCTCTTGATTTTGAAATGCTCCAGTAGAAGCATTTTTATCTGCCTAATTACTTACCTTTCATCAACACTTATTTTCTGTTTCTACATTACACAGTGTTACTTGGGTGGTTGTTGGGTTTGGGGTAACTAAAATGTGTAGACAAGTAGAAATCCTTTGACAAGTAAAACTTTGCCATATAGAAGGACCTATAGGAGTAATTTTACTCTCTTGTTTTATGGTCCTGGGACCACCACAGCAAAGTAGATGCAAGACCAGGAAACAGGTCTCTCTGAGAGCAAGCTCGATGCCATGGAAATGAAACCGTGTGTGTTACTTGACCCCAAGGGCCCAGTTAGACTTGGAGTCTGAATAAAGGGGACATATTTTCCTTCTTTACTGGATTAATACCACATAACTTACCAGGTTTCTCCTGCCATCACAGACATTATGATCTAATCAATACATTGTCTGATTTTCCAATATACAGGGTAGAGCAAAAGTAAGATTACCATTATGAGTACGTAAAACACAGAGTTTATTCTTGTGTTATTAAATATTATATTATTTTCCATATAAACAACTGTAAACTGACTTTTACCCCACCCTATATAGCTCTTGCTTTTTCCTCTCTTTTGCTATTAGTAAATAATCCATGGGGAAACATTTTGAATAAATATCCTGCTCCTAGGAGCACAGTTTGTAACATATTTTCAGGAATCCCAAACCTATTTAGATAAATAAGATAATTAGTCAATTGATAAATGACCATTGCTTCTTAGATATCTCATAACAGTTTTCTGTTAGCTAAATTCAGGTAGAGAAAAACTAACATTTCCCCCCCAAAGTAAACAGGAATCATAAAAATAAGATTCAGCAGCAAAGGATTTTTGGGGTTCACCATTCAAGTCACTGTGCCTAAATGCCATGATTCAGTGGAAGGTTAGGTTATATTGTCCAAGTGAATTAAAGTTTGGTTCTGATTTATGTTTTAATTTCATATGAAGGGTGGAAGATTGGTTTATATCAAGATACCACAGATGTTCAGTATGTTTAGCTATCAACTGTGAACTAGTTCCTCTGATTTTAGTGTGTGGCAATTTAAGACCTAATTTTCAGGGATATGGCTTCACAGCTATTGCCTATATTCTAATACAGAAAGGACTTTAAATTTTAGACGAACTCATAGATCAATTCAGAGCAATCCCTAGAAAATATTTGTACAGAGTATTCACAGCAAACATTTGTAGTATGCAAAATGTTATGTCAGATCTTTATATCAGCAAGTTCATATAATTTAACTGCTAGAATTTTTATCATAGAGGCTTATACATTTAATAAAATTAAATGGAGGGTGCTAGTTTAAATATTACAGCTCTTTAGAGAAGTGGGATTGGCTCAATTTTAAAAGGAAAAAGATTTAAAACAAACATGAGCACTGTCATATTTAATATAGAAGAAAATGATCATTATCAAATCAAAATTGAGCCCTGAGTGGTGTGGCTCAGTGGGTTGGGTGTGATCCCACAAAACAAAAGGTCGCTGGTTCAATTCTAGGTCAGAGCACATCCCTGGGTTGCTGGCCAGGGGTTGGGGCACATACTAGAGGCAGCCGATTGATGTTTCTCTCTCACATGGCTGTTTCTCTCCCTCTATATCGCCTCCCCTTCCCCTCTCTCAAAAAATAAATATTTTTTTAATTAAAAAATCAAAATTGATTTCATGGATGGATTTTGCATATAGCCAGTAGTACCCTGTGCCAAACAAGTAGACACAAATAAATTTTAAATTCAGATTATAATTTTAGCTTATTTGTGTATTTCAGTTAATTCAAAAATTCTTGAATTTGATTTATTTACTATAAAATTAGTAAAGTGTTGACCATGAAAACTTAGGTTTCAGTTTTGGTGCATACATCTAAAAAACTTTTTTGTTTTCAGTGGCTGTGGGATAAACAGTTTTAGTGGACATTTTCAGTTCAGACTAATGGGTTCTAAGGGAAGTTATATACTTGCACACATATTTCTGAGTGGTATCACTAAAAGTGGAATGTGAAGAAAATGAAATTATTTCGCAGGAAAAACAGAGCAAATAAACACATTTTATTTGCTAATGAATGGCTTTGCTAGCTCATGGAGCTAAATTTTATGTTTTAAAGAGACTTTCAGTTAGTGTGTTGCTTGAGTTAAAAGTCATTAAAATTATTGTATTGAAAAACATTGAAGTAGCTGTGCTCATCTTACATATTCTTTCAGAATACCAGTGAATTAGCATAATTTTCAAACCTGAAATACATTTCCCAAGTCACAGAATATTTCACATCTTTAGTTCTTTTTGCAGTTAATAGAAGTTCTGTTCAAATGTGAACAAAAATCTAGCTTGGCACTATTTGAATATGAAATTAAATAAATCTGATTGGTCGTGCCCTTGAAGTCAAGTGCCTTCTCTTTATGGTCTCTGTAAAAAAAAAATAATAACCCAAACTGGTAAATTATTGAGGGTGAAGGTCTAGTTTCATAGGGGAAAGAATGAGTAAGGATGGTACATCCTCAGAAGTCAGGAAGACAATAGTAGTTGTAGCTAAATAGCATAAGATTGGCTCTATATAATGTTTTTGAGGCCAAGTTGAAAAAGTAATCCAAATGAGAGGTCATGGGGCACATATTTAGAAGAGTGTCTGATGGCTTTAACTCAAAAGCTAAATTCATATTTGTAGGAAAAAAGCCAGTCTTTTGAAGCTAAAGAATAAAATATTTGGCAACAACAATAAAGAAGAAATTAGGCAAGTACAGTCATATGTAAGGAGGTAATATACACAAATATACACATGTACATGGACACACATACAATGCACATACATGAAAGACAAAATGGGAGAAACCAATCATTTATTGCTCTGTTGCTATTATGGGACAAGTTGTTTTGGAATTACTAAAATAGTCTCATTTTAAATATATATCCTACACCGAACATGTAATACCTTTGGAGATTTTCTAGAGACATACTTGGTAATGCTTAATAGCTTTATAAAACAGAGCAAATGAGATGTTTGGCTATATTTTATATAATTACCCAGTGAATCTCATGTCTTGGTGCAGACATTGTTTTTAGTTCCTGCCTTCTTTTTTGTATTATTTTATTTTATTTTGTTCTATGAACATCATTATTTACAATGCTGGAGCAGAATTTTTATCAATAAAAAATTTTTATTGATTTTTTATTGGGATGACACTGGTTAATACAATTATATAGGTGTAAATTTTATGATACATCATCTGTATTTTGTATTGTGTGTTGATTAGCCCAAATCAAGTCTCCTTCCAGCACCATTGATCCCCTTTTACTCTCTTCTACCTCCCACCACTCCCCTTCCCTCTGGTGATCACCCCTCTGGTACTGTTGTCTATGAGTTTTGGAGGTTACTTTTTGCTTGATAACCTTCACCTTTTTCACCCAGCCCCGTAACCTCCTCCCTCCTGACAGCTGTCTGACTGTTCACTGTATCTATGAGTTTGTTTTAAACAAAGGCTATAGTAACAGACAAAGAAGGACACTACCTAATGATAAAAGAAGCAGTCAAATGAGAGGATATAACCCTTATCAACATTTATACACCTAAATATATAAACCAAATCTTGATGGATATAAAGGGATACAGTCATATTAGGGGATTTCAACACCGCATTGACATCAATGGATAGATCTTCCAGATAGAAAATCAACAAGAACACAGCAGCCTTAAATATTTGTATAATTTCAATCCACAGAAACCATCAAGACCTTTTTCTTGTGGCCCTTCTTTCCATTAAAATGCTGCTTTAAAATAGTTTACCTAGCCCTAGCTGGTGTAGCTCAGTGGATTGAGTACAGGCCAGAGAACCAAAGTGTCGCCAGTTTGATTCCCAGTCTGAGCACATGCCTGGGTTGCAGGCCATGTCCCCAGTACAGGGTGTGCTAGAAGCAACCACACATTGATGTTTCTCTCCCTCTCTTTCTCCTTCCCTTCCCCTCTCTCTAAAAATAAATAAACAAAATCCATTAAATAAATAAATAAATGAAATAAGTTTACCTAACAAATCTTATGTAGTAACCAATTTGATTTTTCTTCCTCCCCTTAGTCATAAGAGTAATGACCAGTAAAAATTACCTTCTTGATAAATATTTATTAAAATATTTATAAAGATGTATATAATAAATAATGAAGACAGTATCATTATTTGTACCAGCCCTTTTGAATATTTAAAAGACGTTAAAGGGCCCGATTATAACCTTTCATGGATCCTTTCGAGTGTTAACATTTTAAGGTTATATAAAAAAGTACATTACGGAGACACAAGAAAAAATTGGAGCCAACAACACTGGTGTCAGTGGTTACATTGCTTAAAGGGAATTGTGACTTCTGAACAGGGAAACCTTAAATGAAAGCATTTCTCTGTTCTTTACAATAGCTGGAACCAAGGTTAATAACTGGCAAGCCCCTGACTAATACATTTAATGTGTTTTGCCCAGGTTGAATGTGTGAATAGATAACATGTCTATGCTAACATTTTGATTAAGTTATTCATCAGATACGCTCATGCTGCTTTTGACAGTCCTGAAAGTGGAACTACTGTGAAAGCCTCAACTTATTTCTTGGGTAGATTTTGCATATAGCCAGTAGCTGTAATATATAACATCCCCTTTCTTAAGAGCCTCAGATATGCACAGGAATTCTGGTTTAGCATATAACAGGAGTAGTCAGAATTAGAGATGATGTCTATTTTTACCTGAGAAAAAAAGTTGTTATAGACATTTCGAAAAGTCAAATGTAACTAACCCACCCCAAGTTGTGAGAACGCAGACTGGTATAATACAGAGTATGAAAAATGCTTACCAGCGGGAGGGGATGAGTCATCCCATAAACTTTCATAATTGACAAAAGACACCAGAAAATGACAGTGATAGCTTTCAGAAATGAGATTCCAACAGGTAAAACTCCATTGAATGAGTGTATAGCAAATATTGAAACAAAAAAACCTGCATATAACAAATCCATGCCAATAATCTGGCCACAAAATCATCAAGGCTACAATAACCAAAGCATTTGGTTGCTTGCCTGATTAAAGAATTCTCACAATATTATATAAAGTATTCCCTGGTCCCTGCCCATATCGTAACAATGATTCAGTGTAATACAAGTACTACTGAAAAAGCCTCTCTGTAAGCTATTTGCTGCAGAAGCCTAGGGGAGACTTAAAGCTGAGCCCTTTCATACTGTATCATAACCCTTAAATGAGAGATTTCCTAAAAACTCACTTCATTCCTCTAGTCTGAGAGAACCCAGTTACCCATCTAAACTCCCAGAGTAACTAAGGCATGAAAAGGGTTCAGGAGGTTTGTCAACCAATCAATTACCAGATATCTATGGAACATCCACACGGTACTAGCCATGGCAAAGAGTGGTCGCATTGATCTATACTGACAACAGTGGAGTTTACAGTGTATATCAGGAGACTCAGCTTATGTTCAGAGTCTTAATTGTCAATATTTGCTCTACTACAGGAAGGGTCGGCATAAACTTGTTTCTCCCCAACTTCTGCAGCCGTGCAATGCTATTTTTAGTCCAGAACTCACTGTGAGAAAATTCCACATAGGGAAATATTTGGTTTTGATTTTATTTATTTATTTTTAGAGAGAGAGGGAAGGAGAAGAGAGGGAGAGAAACATCAATGTGTGGTTGCCTCTCATGCACCCCAAACTGGTGACCTGGCCCACAAGCCAGGCATATATATACCCTGACTGGGAATCAAACTGGTGACCCTTTGTTTCACAGGCTGGCACTCAATCCACTGAGACACACCAGCCAGGGCAGGGAAATAATTTCAATGCCCTTGGGGTTGCGGTGGGTGAGGGTGCATCATTATGGAAATTGACCAGTTTTATTAAACAATATATATTGGATGTTTAGAACCACAATCTTCAGCAGATCACATTAAGACCTTTTTATAAAATTTGATAAATGTGTGGCTCTTAAAAAGTCTCCCACTTGAAAATACAGACAACTGTACTTGAACAACAATAAAAAAAGCACTTTGCAGAGTGTTCTTATGTAGAAGCAAGGTCTTGTATATAATAAAATTATTATAAAAATAAGTACAAAGTCTCCACTTGTGTAACTCAAGTGGTTTACAGTGGGTTTAACCAACCAAAGCTTTAAGTACATTGTAGTCTACCTTACACTTTTGGACAATGACTCAGGGACATCTTATTGTGCAGTTTTCTCTAATTGTATGCTGCACTGGTAGGCATAGCAAAGAGAAGCAATGCTGACCCATAGACAAAGGTGCAACTTGTTGGATCTGTAATATACAAGATATATTAACATCTGATAATTTGAGGATTACCAAGTGTTCCTTCCTCCATAATGGAATTACCAGTTTCCACAAGTGACTTTCATGACTGCTGAGGAAATGGAGCAAGGTTTTGACCCTTACCACCCTGTTACTTATATACCACTTCTCTCTGATTAGATGGGTGGTTAGATGAGTGGTTAACACCAGAGACAGTAAGTGGATAAAAAGCACATTTACTAAAGTTGTTTATCACATTTATATTCCTAATATCCTTGCCTACCAACAAGGGAAGCCACCTAGCCCACTCATTGTGTTTCTTTATACTCCTCTATTCCTAAATAGAATTATTTACTCAAACAAAAAAGTTCTGTTTCCAGTAGGGTTATCAATAAGTCAGAGCACTTGTATGTCACAGGGGTATTTGAATCTAACAATTCATATAAGATAACAGGCTTGGGAAACACTTTCACTGATACTGTTTTTGACCTAGGCATGAGACTCTATTCAAACCAGTAATTAACCTTGAGAATAGAGGTCAACAGAACTGTGATGGGTGGTTTTGCTCAGCGCTTTTCTTTGCTCTGGACCTTGGCCTGATTTCTGTCTACATCGTGGACATGCAGGGCAGCATTTTATCTTACATAGTTTGCGAACTCTTTTGGTATGCCTTCTTTCCAGATTTTGAGGTAGATGCGTATTTCCTTTTCATCATTTTAGCCTTTTATCCATCACCCCTCATCAGTAGCTGCTGGCTCAAAACTCCAAAGCCTTAGTGAAACTTGTGGAGTTTCAGCATCTGGGAAGGCGTTTTATTTTGTTTGTTTTCCAATATCTATAACACATTCTGATGATGTTCCCCTGTTGCTTGTGGCTCTTGCTGTCAGGAGGTAAGGCCTCTGCCTCTTGGGCCTTGCATCTGGACATGGAGAAAGAGTGGCAGTTGTTTTCCTACAAGCTGCATGGATAGTACTTATTTTTTAATTAAACACCATCAAAGTATTCAAATGATGCAAGCAGACAGGTGAGGAATAATAATAGTGAAGAAATATAAGAATTCCAGATGTTTTGGAAACAGTTCTGGACTAGACATTTTTCGAACCCAGTTGTCTTTGTTTTTTGACGGGCAGGTCACCTCAGTCAGGGCAGTTGCAGGGGCCAAAATGAAAATGAAGTACAATCGTTTCCAGAAGGTTATTAGCACTCTCTGAAATTTAAGCTCTATCCTCAGGTTCTTCAGTGTGGGAGCACCTGCCCCAGGCACCTCATAATCCCTGTTCCTACCTTAGTTGTAAACATATGCCATAAAAGGGCAGAAATTCAATGAGTCAGTAGAGGTCATATGATGGCAGATGTTTTCAAGTAAGTTTACCTTCATTGCTTTTTATTCCCCATCTGTGCTAATATTCGTACAAGTAGCTATACAAACAGGTTTTAACTAGTTTGATTACGTACATAAAAGGTCGGATCTTCTTACTCTTTCATTTAGCATTTTCTGTGAGAATATTCCACAGTTTTTATGGTAAAGATAGAAGCATTTATATAATGGTCTTTTTATATGGTCAGTCTTCCAGTTGAGGTAGGGAAGTATTTGCCATTTTGTCAGAATAATTGTGAACTGCCTTAGTTTAATAATTGGAACCATAATGAACTTTGATTGGTGCTGTGGTAGGATATTATACTGGATAAATGCTGATATGAAAAAGCATGCTGAAAAACCTGGCCAGTATGGCTCAGTTGGTTAGAGTGTCATCCTGTAGCTGAAAGGTTACGGGTTTGATCCCTGGTCAGAGCGCATGTGGGAGACAACCAGTTAATGCTTCTCTCTCACATTGTTTCTCTCTCTTCCTTCCTATCTCCCTTCTCTCTCTAAAAGCAATGAAAAAAAAATGTCCTCAGGTGAGGGTAAAAAAATGAATAATTTTTTTAAAAAGCATGCTGAAAGAAGTTTGATAATTACTTGGTTTGGATTTTTATTTTCTTTTAACCACCCATGCTTCATTGAGTGTTTTTTATTATTATATCCTGAGGAATTGTTATGTATCCTTGAATGGTGACTTAACCTTTGAGAGGCTTTACAAATGTGCAGTTTAGCCTTTTCCTACTTATCTTCAATACAAGTGTCATTTGTACAATTTCTTTGAGTTGTTCATTTAATATGATGTAATTTTCTTAGCTGACATTACATAATTTTCGTCAAATGCAAAATTCAGGAATCCAAGAAATTATACTAAGATATCAGTACCATTTGTATAAGGTAAAAGCATAATATCTTTCCATATGAAATGTATCATAAGCGTATGGGATATTGACCCACTGATTTACTGAATAAACAGCATCTATATAGCTCATCACTCTTTAAGCTGAGGGATCTGAAACTTCATATGGTGTTTTTAAGTCAGGGAAAATGAAAATAGTGCCCACTGTGAAAAAACCTGGAAAGTCTCTTCAGCAAGTTGTTCATTTTTGGCACATTAGTTAATTACTTCACAAATTGTTCAGCATGTTCCCATTTCACTTTTATAAGCACAATAACACTTTTTCCCCTGACATTTACCAACATTTAATTTCTTAATGAATCAATGACTATTTCATTGGTTATAAATTAGCATGCGGGTTTACTCAACTCAGTGGCTGCACTGAATTTTCAAACATTGGTTGGAGAATTAGGGAAAAATTGAAGCCAACCAGTATTCTTTGCATAAATAATGTATTTTCCCTGAGGATTTAAGATTAAATTTTGTTCCTAAAAGTCAGCAGCAAGATGTTTAAAAATCATATTTTTTTCCGTGGGGAGTTTAACTACAATAGTAATGGAGAAAATTTGTCTTTTTTATGAGATGTTATTAAACACTTATTTGCTATTATTGTTGCTACCCAACCCTGTTACCATTTTGCCGTGAACCAGTGTTTCATTCAATATATTGAGGAAATTAATCTTTCAGGAAGGTATATACAGAGCTGCTATACCAGAATCCATGATGGGTCAAAAGTTCATGGGGGATCCTTGAAGTAAAGGTACTTTCTCTGTATAGAAGGATCCTATGTGAGAGGGTTTAGTTTGTGGCATGCCAAAGAACCTTTGCCATAAAAAGAGATTCCATTGTAAGTTTGTCCTGTTTCTAGGACTCGAAGCTTAGAATTATAGAGATAGCCCAGTATACTAAGAATATCAAAATATGTAATATTATATATGGTGACTTATTCCTTCATAGCCCTATTGCTTATATCACCTTATATCACAGTATGTGTACTTGACAAGTCGTCAAGAAGAACTACTGTATTTGAACTATTCTTTTGTACTGCTGAATTAAATGCAAAGTCACAATAGGTATATTTTATCACAACAAACAAAAATTGCTTAAAATTCATCATTTTGTCTATTTAAAAATTTTTATTATGGCCTAGAGTCATACCGAAAGGATTCTTCATCACTAGACATTATGGGTATGAGCGTCATCTTTATATGTGAAGCAGTGCTGCCAAAAAAACCTTAAGTGGCTTTCTTGTAAGGTATATGAACTTTTTTTCAGTTGTCTGATGAGTGTCATTCTTCTGCAGAATTCTAGAATCACTACCTGTGATAGGATATTATGGCACATTCATAGTTTCCAAAGGTCTCAGAAACATTTTCTTCTGTTAGGATATCAACAGTAGTCTCCAAGGCAATTATATACCTTCAGTGGGCATCCCTCTTAATTCAAGGGAAAACTGTCCCTCTATACAGTTTTATTGTATTTCCTTATGGTTGCTAAAAGAAGCTTCCTTACCAACTCAATTTTAACTCTTGCTTTTAATTGAAATTTTCTTTTATAAGAATACCTAGTAGTTTGTTTTCCCCTCACATGTGTCATTCTGAATTCAAATGAGCTAGGAGTTCTTGTTTGTTTTTGCTTTGTTTTGTCTACAACAATAACCTTCTTTCCCGAATGGCTCATGGAAGGTCTCACTGCCTTCACATTTTTATTTAGCAAAAGTCCCTTGATAGAAGCTGGAGTACACATCCTGAAGGCTATAACTCTGTTTGGATTCATTGAGTGAATTGTAAATATAGAGATTCAAGAAGTATCTGATAATATCAGACTATTTTCTTGTAATGTTACAACCTGATAAGAGCTCATATGAGTGGCTCACTTTGTGTTCTTAGAATGCAGTATGTGTTTTGTTTTTGTGTACCTCTTTTATTCCCCAGATGGTTTTTTGTTTGTGTAAATTCGTATCTCCAAACCCTGTTTTCAGCTATTTCTCTTTCTTTTTTAAAATTTTTATTGTATTTTTGCCCATTACCATTTAACCCCCTTAGACCCATCCCCCTCCCCTCCACCAGATCGAATTCATCACTAAATAGCCAGTAGGCACTCAACTAACATTCAGTATATAGATGATAGAAGAAAATTTTACTATGTAAGAGGATAAAGGTTGAGAAAAATAAATGATTTCTCTCTTTTACATAAAAAAGAGATGCCTCAATCAAAAATGATACAACTTGGTAAGGAACCATTTAGAAATAAATCCAAGTTACGTGGGTGCTTCCATGTGTGTATGTGTACACGTCTCTCTCCCTCTATGTTGTGGAGGTTTATGTAGATATCATGTCTTTGTCACCATTTCAAAATAGTGGCGAATAAAATGCTATTTGATTATATCTTTTTTTTTCAATGCATAAGAGAACCTGGTTGAACAAGTGGTAATGTCACAATTGCACTGGTAGGTACACTGAACTAGACGTCTGAGAATGCAGCTTCTAAATCCTGTTCAAATGACTGTATGAACTTAGGCAGCTCTTGCCTTTGTCAGAATCTCAATTATCTCAAATATTAAATGAGAGTATTAAATTTGATTCCTATGGCCCCTGGAATCTAATTTGCAAGCCATTAATACTTCAACTTTGCGTTCATTATTATAATTTTTAAAGATTTTATTTATTTTTAGAGAAATGGGAAGGGAAGGAGAGAGACAAAGAAACATCGGTGTATGGTTGTCTTTCATACACCCACTACTGAGGTCCTGGCTCACAACCCAGGCATGTGCCCTGACTGGGAATTGAACCAGTGACCCTTTGATTTGCAAGCCCACATTCAATCCACTGAGCTACATCAGCCAGGGCTCATTATTAAATTTTTAATAAAATCCACAGCCATGGTGTTAAGTAGTGTGCAGATAGAATGAGTGCTTGTTAGTACTGATTTGCCAGGGGATAGCCTTTGAAATAGATGGGTTATACCTGAGGAAAGGAATAATTATTTTCTACTCATGATCAAAAGAGAGTGAACATAGTTCTAAAGAATGTTTCATGAAAACATTATTTTCTTTTTCTCTGCCTTTGATTGTCTGGTTTATTTATGTAAAAGTAACATTAAGATTCCACTGGGAACATAATCGGGCTTGACCAATAAAGGATGACTATTTTTGTCTTCTAATTGCCTCTACTTAATGGTCCTGCTCTTCATCCCACTGAACTATGGAAAATGTCACATTTCCACGGTCTATGACTCATATAATTAATGAATGTTTGAACAGTGTCAAAATATAACAATTTGCTATATGTAAAGGGAGGGAGCTAGCTTTTGAAAATGATAAGGTACATACCTACATATTTCTAAACAGAAGATATTTTCATTTGGGCTTAGAAATAAACTTTTATGGTGCACCCACTTAGTTATTATATCATCTAAGGAAGGGTTCACTTGCCTCCTCTCTTTTCTTGACCCACTGGTAATGAACCAGGAAACGTATCAAGTGGACTTAAAGCTCAGATGTTATTGCTCTATACAACAACAGAAAATACATGATTTTCTTCCTCTGGGAAGCCCCTATCAGGGCTGTATGTGTGTGCTGGTTTGTTTAGTTTCACCCATAGTGCAGTCTTCCAAACATTTGTTATTTCTCTTTTCATGCAATTCAAAGTAATGTGGATAATTGTGGTAGTTAGAGGCTTTACTTTCTCAGATGGTAATTATCCATTCTCTAGTTTTATTCCCAAACCAGTAAAACAGCATTAGAAAACTCGATATTTATCAGAAGGGATCTCTGGGCAACTGAATGCATAAGTTTTAACAAATACATAATCATAGGTCAAATTAAAACAAATTTAGCTCCAAAGTTACCCAAGTTATATACTATGTCAAGAGGTTTTATTAGTGATTCTACAAAATGTTAGCAAGCTTCTGATATATTCATGAGAGTTTTCTTTCTTCTATGAATTTATCACATTATAATTCCTTAGTATATATATATTACTTTTGCTGGCAACAAAACATGCTTGAGATTTCTTCAGAGGAGTTTTAGCAGATAAAATGTACAAGCTTTGGTGGTCTGAAGGAAGAGGAAAGGCTAACGTAGTAGGTTTGACTTAGTTTTGTTTATGTACTCCTTTACATTTAATTTTATCTAAAATTAAAAAAATACTGGCATTCGGGCTTCTGAAAATTAAACCCAAGGACTTCTGTCCTGTTCCGTCATAAATGAGCCAGGAAAAGCTATTTCATAGTTTATAGTCTCATTTCACCTCTAAATGGTAGTGGAATTAAAGATAACTTTTAGAAGATATAGAATCCGTTGTAAAATTCCTAGTTGTACACAAATTGTTTCATTTTAGAGAAGCACAGTAAGATCAATATTCCCAGTTTCCTCCTTTGAAAATATATTTGAAGATAGAGATGTGTATAATTCTGTCAAGAACTGCAAAGATTTTGAATACATGTAACTTGTAGGACAATGCTGAGGAGTTTATGATACAACTTTCTACTGTTGACAGTTTTTTTTGTTCCTTAGGGAGATAGTCCATCTCAGTGGTTTGACCTTTAAGGGCACTGTAAATATTCCTTAAATATGGCAGTGCATAAAATTTTCTACCTCATGATATAAATATATAAATATAGGGGAAGGAATTATAGAGTTAGCCACAAACTGCCTTATTTTTCTTGTTCACAGGGTCACAGACTATAGGGGAATAGCAGAGCCTACTTCTGAGACCCAATACAGGCATTATATGCATATACATTCTCCACTGTCATTTGCCATCTGTGTCACCTTGGACAAGTTATCTTACACTTTAGCTTTCAGATTTGTCATCTAAAATGTGGGGTATTATGTATTCCTGGGATTCCGTAAGATTACTTATGTGAATTGTCTGCCATATACAGGTGCTCAATAAATATTTCTGTCCCCATCACTGTGGTTGAAGGAACATTGGACTAAGGTAGCCTTCTATGTAACAAAAATTTTGGAAACATTTGTTGAGGCTCATGCAGTTGTGGAATCTAAAATGTATTTTTTGTTGCCCTGGCTGGTGTGGCTCAATGCATTGAGTGTTGGCCTTTGAATCAAAGGGTCACCAATTCGATTCCCAGTCAAGGCACATGCCTGGGTTGCAGCCTGGCCCCCAGTAGGGGGCACACAAGATGCAACCACACATTGATGTTTCTCTCCTCTTTCTCTCTGCTTCCCCCTGTGTCTAAACATAAATAAATAAAATCTTTAAAAAATGTTTTAGAGACAAAAAATAAAATGTTATTTTTGCTTACAAGTGCAGCTTATAGAAAAGCAGTCAGTTTTTAAGATTTTTTTAATGAAACATTTTTGTAAAGAAGAACATCTCTTGTGAGAGCTTTGGGATCCTGTTTTACTTGGTTGAGTGTACCCGTTTGTACATTGTAGGCTTGAAAGCTCTTCTATGTTAAATGAACTGAGGAATATCAGCAGGGGAGAAAACATTACACTCATGCAAGTTCATGTTATATAAGTCTAGGATCATTTCATAGCTAAGACTTTTCATGGTTCACCTGTCTTGCATTAAAAACATATGGTCCAACCCTGGCTGGTATGGGTCAGTGGATTGAGCATCAACATGCAAACCAAACGGTTGCCAGTTGATCCCCAGTCAGGGCACATGCCTGGGTTGCTGGCCAGGTCCCCAGTAGGGGGCGTATGAGAGGCAACCACACATTGATGTTTCTCTGCCTCTTTCTCCCTCCCTTCCCCTCTGTCTAAAAATAAATAACGTATTTTAAAAAATACATATGGTCCAGTAATAAATGTGCATAAAGTTGGGCATTGTGACAGCACAGTCATAGCTTTCTTTCTTAGCTTTGTTGTGGACCAGAGATGAGTCTTAGTTGTATATGGGGTATATCAGAAAGGAGCAAAGAGCATGTGGACGCTACTAAGAGAAAAATTGACATGACTGTATCTAACAGCTTAGTTATCCCCTTTAAGGCATAATTTATTTGGAACGCTACTTTACTTCCCAAGCTGTCATCCCATAGTTCATCACCATTCTTGCTATTCTGTTTTGCAGAGCTGTTCTATCAGTGCATGGCTATAAAAGGCAGGGCATCACAATGTGAAAAATGAAGAGCCCTCTGGGAAAGGATCAACTAAATTTGAAGGCAGGCCTGATTTTAAATATTAATCATATTATCAACCTTTTAAATTTCTGATTGGTTGATGGATGGGAAAGAATTTATAACTTTGTGAATTCCTTATAAGGAAATCTTAGTCTCCACCAAGATGATGTACTTGACTTCAGATAATGTACTATTTTCCCTTTATAGCCTACCTTTTTTTTTTATAGATTTGGAGACTGGGGCCCAGATAAGACTTTCTGAATTCAGTGAGACATATGGTGAAGAAAACGTGTCCATGGAAATAAATCTTTAGTAAACATTTAATTGTGGTTTCCAAGCGCATTAATCCCATCCATGTTTAAACATGCCTTTCACAAAAATAATAAAAATCAACATGCCTTTCAACCCACAATGGCCTCATAAATTAGCCTGTACCTAGTTCCAGATCACTCTGTTTTCTTAGGCTTCTACACTGCCAAACCCCAGCTGCAGGTTCACTGAACTATGGGTTTTCAGCTTTTTCTTCTCTATGTCTTTTTCTCTTGTATCTAATCCTTGGTCACCACCACCCTGTACCTCTATACTAAGCCATTTTACTACAGATTGAAGATATTTTTATTCATTCAAAACAAGTATGCCTTCTCTAAAGCAAAACCCTTAATTAATAATAATTATGCCTTAGCAACTAGCATCTATTTTCTCCATGATTTAACTCCAGCCTGAATTATTACAAAATGGAAAGACTGAGAGGGTGTAACAACAAAATCTCTTGGAGGACTCAGGCCCCATCTCTTGACTCTCATTCTTTATAAAAGAGGCACATACACCAAAATATTCTAAGTGGTTATTACTGCATGGTAGTATTTTTATGCCTTTATTAAAGTTTCTAAAATTAATTTTATTGAATTATTTTTATAAATGATAATAAAGCAAAACAATGGGTTCTTAAAGCAAAACAATGGGTTCTTTATACAGTGTTGAACTTACCTCAATTTTCAATCGCCTTTGTGTGGGTGTTAATATGTGACATCGTCACTTATATGTATATTTGATGATTAGAATTGCCTTATTGTGAAAAAGGAAGTAAAGTTATTAAGAGCAATGAAATAAATATAAAAATCAGAAGAATGTACCTTTCACAGAATTATTGTTGTATGTGATATACACTGTAGAGTTAAAATATAGCAGATGACTACTATCATTCCTTAATATTTTCATAACAAGGGGATTAAGAAGTACAAATTAGTAGTTACAAAATAGTTATTGGGATGTAAAGTACAGCATAGGGAATGTAGTCAGTAATATTGTAATAACTGTGTATGGTGCTGTGTGGGTCCTAGAATTGTTGGGAGAACTACTTCATAAATTATATGGTGGTCTGACCACAACACTATACACCTGAAGGTAATATAAAATAATATTGATGTCAACTGTAATTAAAACACATTAAGCAGTAAATAAAATTAAAACTATAACAAAAACATAAATAGTTTAAGAAAGATTTAGATTTTATTTATCCTTTGTCTTGGAATTGAGAAAATAATGTTTATTGGGCTGGGAGACCAGGACATAAAAACTTTATATATCAAATTAACATGTCTGTTTGGAGCTATTCACAGCACGTGAGCTCTGCTTTTGCATCATACAAACTTTAGCTTGCTTCCTTGGGGGAAAAAAGAATATGAGAGAGAATATCCACATAATTAAGAAACTTGTAGCAGCAAATTAGCAAGTAGAAGGTTATCAGAACCATGAGAACTCCCAGGTGTTTGTCCTCCACTATTAGTTTACCATGTGCTATGCACTACTATTTAGTTCTCCCATGATTGTTATTCTCTCCAACACCACTGTCCATTACCCGTTGACAGTGTTATCTCCTAGTTCATTGTCATACCCTCCAGCATTACTCTTGCTATAAATCATGTTGATTTCAGTATCCATGTAGATGACTCTCAATTGCTCTGACTCAGTTCCTTGAATTTTTTTCTCCAATGATCTTGTCCATCTGATATCAGCCATTCACTCTCATGGAAAACAGACTGTTATTGAAATTAACCTTGGACCTCCCCCATCTGAATTTCAAGCATCACACTCCTTGAACTTCTACCTTTACAATTCATTCCTTGTAGTCCCCAGACTCTAACAATGCCTTTTTCTTGTTGTTGATATTTTATTTATCCTTGTATGACAATGTGTTTATTGATTTCCTATGAGTGAGAGTTGAGAAACTTTGATTGGTTGCCTCCCATATATGCCCCTACCAGGGATCAAACCCACAATGTAGGCATGTGCACTAACAAGGAATCAAATGATCAACCTTTTGTTGTATGGGACAATGCTCCAACCAACTGAGCCACCCAGCCAGGGCTTTAAAAAATTTTTTGATCCCACTAGGATAGCTGTATGTTTTTCCTAGTATGTAAACTGTATGTAAAACCTTTTCAGAGTTCCTCATCCCTGACCCCATCCATTTCCTCACTTATTTATCTCCTTCCCTAACTTAGAATAACACATCCATCATAATCATTCTTTCATACATCATGGGTTTAATTCAGTTTTCTTTCTCTCTTCCCAATTTAATCAACTGGCAACATCCCCACCCCCAGTTAAATTCACAAATGTGCCAATTCACCATGTGTACTAGTGCCGCTGGAGGAAAGCATCACCCTGCTGACTGGTTTCAGTTTAAATTCTTGACCATTGTTGGACCATCCCTGCTGCCCAATAAGCCTACTGCACAGATGAGTTTCTGACTGTACTTTGTTTTCTTTATGTATAATATAGGGATAATAACAGAAAACTTTGTCATAGAGTTGAGAGATGTAAATTTGTTAGCACATATAAAGCCCATAAAAGAGTGCCTGGGACAAGTAAGTGCTTAATTTCTCTTTCTCAACTCCCACCTGTTCTCTTCTTCCCCCTCTTTCTCCTTATTAGTATTGTTAGAATATCCTTCATTGAATGACTTTTACACCAACCTAGCTAATTATTTCATACCTTCTCCTGAAATTCTGTGTTATGTGTCCTCCCTCTCCTCAGACTAAGATTCTTGTCTCACAGACAGAATAGAAGGGGAGAACAACATGTCCTTGTACTTACCCACTTAAGTCTGTGCCCACATACTCTGCCATTTATTCTGTTATTATGGATCACTTTTGCTTGCTCCTATATAAAGCCATCCCTACAGTTTGCACTGGATTCAGCCCCATACTCTTACTCAAGATTATCGCTCCAGAAATTGTCCCCCCTCTTTTCGGTGTCATCAGATTTTCCTCTGTAATGTGTAATCCCCATCGGCATACAAGCATGCTCTTATTTTCCCCATTTAAATAAGAAAAATCTGCATTCATTATACATCCCTCACCAGCTACCAATCCATTTATTAGTTCCCTGTTACTGCAAACCCTTTAAAGAATTATGTACTCATCTTCATGTCATCCCTTCCTATTCTCTCTCTTAAATCTATTTCATTCAGACTCCCCTACCCCATTATTCTACCCAAGTTCTCTTCTCAAAATTACCAATTACCTCTTTATTTCCAAATTTAGTGACTAGTCCTTAGTTTTCCTCTTATTTGGCCTCACAGTGGTGGTTGATGCAGTTCAGCACTCCCGCCTGAACACACTTTCTTCAGTTGGCTTGTGGGACACCACATTCTCTTGGTTTTTCCTCCTTCCTCACTTAGTCCTTCTAAGTCTCCTTTGCTGGTTCCTCCTTATTTTTCTCTCCTTCAGATTTTGGTGAGTTCCAGGACTCAGTGCTTAGTGTTCTGTTCTCTGTATTTACTCTCTTGCTGTGTCACTCTCATGACCTCAAATACTATCTATCTATAGATGACCCCCCAAATCTCCAGCCTAGATCCCTTACCTAAAATCAGTTGCTTCCCCAACATCTCCATTTGGAGGTATAGTTAGCATCTTTCAGTTAACTTGTCCAAATAGCAATCTTCCTATCCCTTTCACAAATTTGCTCTTACCCACAGTCTTCTTCATCTCAATAAATGGCAATTTCACCTTTCCAGTGGCTGAGCTCAGTGTCCTTGGAGTTGCATTGCCTCTTTTCTTTATCTAATAGTACACATCGAATGCATCAGCAAATCTTGATTTTTTTTTTCCTTCAAAATACGTGCACCAGAGAAAGCAGTTCTCATGCCCTTCATTTATGCCTCTTAAAGTCTGTCCTGTGATACCTAAATTCTGGCAACAGCCTCCTAATTAGGCTTCCTTCTTTCATCCTATGCCTCTGCACTCTGTTTTCCACATAGTCATCCTTTTCAAATCCTGTAATAACTCCTCTGTTCAGATTCCTCTAGTGGCTTCCTCAGAGCAAATTCCAAAGTCCTTAGTAACACCCTGTGTGACATGGTGCCCCGTCTATCTGTCTGCACTCTTGTAATAACTCTCTAGCTTCTCTCTCACCATGTAATATGTTCAAGTCACTTT
Organism: Anoura caudifer; assembly: GCA_004027475.1. Classification (NCBI taxonomy): domain Eukaryota; kingdom Metazoa; phylum Chordata; class Mammalia; order Chiroptera; family Phyllostomidae; genus Anoura; species Anoura caudifer. The sequence goes on from PVKU01002881.1 coordinate 42,820, forward strand.
GGCTTTCATGCTTCATGGCAAGCCCTCCCCTGCTTTAGGGTGTTTGCACTGGCTGTTCCTTCTGCCTGGACTCCTTTTCCCCAGATAGCCTCATTGCTCACTTGCTCACCAACTTCAGTTCTCTGTTCAAATACCACCTTATCACAGAGGCTTTCCTAACTAATTTAAAACAGCACTTTTCACCCTCATTTTCCATTCCCCACTGTCCATTATTTATATAGCACGTATAAATAGGTGAAGTCATGATAAACATGTAAAATGTGTATTTGTGGAACAAAATGTTTATTTGTATATCTGTTGTATGTATATACTAAAATACGTTACTTAGAGGCAGGAATTTTGTTCATTGTTTCTGTTAAATGAGTGAATATGTACATGCTTATTTGTCTCCCTCTACTAGAATGTCAGCTGTTTGAGGGCAGCAATCTATCCCAAATGCATGGAATGGTGCTTAGCATATAGTAGGTGCTCAATAAGTGTATGTTGAAGTATGTAATTACTAATTAGTTCATGCTTGAAACAACTGCCAAGAGTAATGCTCAAACTCAAGTCAGTGTGATAGATACATATCCAAGTGTTGTATGAGGAAAACACTGTTAAATAGTCACTGTGTTTTTAATATGTTTAAGTATATTTTTATTGTTTTTAAGATTTGTAATTGTATTATATTCCTTGATGAGTGGGAAATGCTGATTTATTTGTAAAATACTGATACGTATAAATATGAAAACCAGAGGCTTTTCTTGCAGGAAGCAGATGGCATTCAGCCTAATGTACCTTGAACTCCTGTAGTGCATTCATTGATTCCTTTCTCACTTGTTTAGATTTGTGGCTAGGAAATGCTTATGAGTATTTTCATTATATATTTCCCCTAAGAGTTATGTAATCACCTTTAATGTCTTCTTAATATCCCTTATGATATGGTAGATTGATAATGGAGATGATGATAATGATGGTGGTGGTGGTAGTGGTGTGGGTGTGCCACAGCTAAAGAACAACTTTGAGACTTGCTGTTCAGTTCATACACACACATACATACAACCCACTTGCTGCTAAAAAAATTATGAAGTGGGTCACTCTTATAAAGTATTTTTTAAAGAGATGCAATTACACCTATTCCCTAGATTAACTCAAGTTATGCTAGTTTCTTTTTTTAGTAAGGTTCTTGAGGTAACTCAATTTAATGAAATGATGTATATAGCTCATGTCTCAGTTGTTGACATGTGAATTTCAGTTATTTGAGGACCTCAGAAAACCCTGTTCCTCTGTACTCTTTTTACTTCTAGTTTTTATTTTACATGAAAATGGAAAGAAGTTTAAACATCACCCCAAACTCACCACCCAGAGATTTTGGTGTCTGTCATCCATATGCTTCTCTCTCTCTCTCTCTCTCTCTCACACACACACACACACACACACACATACACACAAATATATATATGTATATACATGTATATGTATACACACACACTTGATTGTACATAAGTGTTATAATTCAATATGTGGTGTACTATAACTTGCTTTTTCACTTATATCTTGTACACATATTTCAATGTCAATAGATGTACAGCCACATCATTTCTTAAATGTGAATAATATATGTATGATAGTAATTTGCTTAGCCAGTCCTGTTGATGATTGTTTCCTTTTTATTGTTGTTGTAAAATAATGCTATGGTGAACATCTTTACACATGCATTTTTCCATTTGATTTGCAAGTGTTTTTAAAGTTTCTTCAATGTCATTATTTTGTATTCTGTGTATAAATGGATTGCTAAACAATGTTTCTTCCCTATTCTGTTTTTAAGTTATTGTAAGTTTCAAAGTAGTAAAATTTGAATAAATGATATTTTACTGTGTACTTTGCCCTAGAACCTTCTTCAAGTACATTCAAAGGAAATCAAAAGGGCTCATTAACAGAAAGAGCTATTTTAGTTAAAGAGCAAAGCTGTTGAACATTTTCACTTAAAATATACCAACCTTATCTCCTGACATTTTTTGTTGTATTTGATGCTGACAATAAAACTTTGCAATAAGCTATAATTTTTGCACTTATGCATATTCAGGTCTGAAAAATGAAAGAATATGACAAGTTTGCATGTAGCAACTTTCCACCGACACATTTCTTTCCTATCTGATTCTGACACTTCAGCCTTTGAGAAACAGTTCCCATGAGCAATACTGAGAATTGGGCTACTTAGATCAAAAGGAAAAAAATGCAAGGTCTTCTAATGCTTGTATCTAGCACCTGGAACCCCCTTTTTATTGAATTTATTGGGGTGACATAGATTAATAAAATGATATAGGTGTCAGGTATACAATTCTATACACTTCATCTGTACACTGTATTATTGTGTGTTCACCACCCCGAGTCAAGTCTCAATTGACTTGGAAGCCTCTTTGAAGAAGTGCTGAAAAGTACATCATGCTGTTATTTCTTTTGCACGCAGGAGAAATCCTAAAGGTGTATTAGGGGGAAGCAGCAGAGGGAATCTAGAGATAGTAAGGACAGCATGTGAACAAGGGTGAGGGACGGAGCTCTGATTCACATTATCTAAGTGACATATTTCCCTTATATTCTTGTCAACTTATATATAGGTTGCATGTCACTGTCATGCAAAGGTATTGCATTTCATTCTCAGCTTTTAGAAGAAGCCAGGTAAGGCAGAAAAAGAAAGAGGGCTTTTGTCGAATAAATGACCTGGTTTAGCATCAGGTGAAAGGGTTTATTGACAATTGACTGAAGTAGACTGGATCCTTGTAACATCGCCTTCTTCTGTGCCATATATAGAGCCAGGCTAAGTCCATAGGAGTGCATTTCCTTCCAAAACTCACTGCAATTGCTCTAATATTTTTTTTTGTTTTTTTTATTAAAAATATCAATATTGTGCCTTACAGGTCATGTAAAAGAAGGCCTCTTATGTTTTAGGGCTAAGCCCTCTTATCTTCCCCTTGATTGTCTCCTTTTCCCAAAGGCACATGGACTGGATCCATTAACTATTCTTATCACCACAATTTATCTCCTCGACTACTGACTTTTTCCCATTGGCATACAGATCATTTCATCCTAAAAAGCCCCTTGTGGAACTCTGTTTCCCCTTCAAAGTGTTTGCCTGTCTCTGTTCCTTGATAGCCAGGAGCCAAATTAATCTGTCTTTGCTTCCTCATCTACTTCTTAATTCCTCAACTCTTTTCATTCTGTCTTCCGCCCTCATTATCATCATTAAACGTCTGTTGCTAAGGTCACTAGGAACCAGGAAATAAAATGCATTGTTCCCTTCGGTCCTTCCTTTCTTTCCCCTTTCTGTAGCATTGGACTGTGTTGGTCACCTCCTCCTCATTGAAGCTAACTCTTCTCTTGGCCTTTTACAACACTGTTTATGTTTCACACCACCACTATTTTTTCTTTTGATTCCTTCCTTTTCTTTACCTCTTTTAAAATGTTGATAGCTTCCCTTCCCCCAGGTTCCAGCCTCAGTGGCTGTCTTGTATTCTGCATGTATTTTCGTGGCTTCAGGTACCATTCATATGCAAATAACTTCCCACTTGAGAACCAGACCTGTATATCCAACTGGCTAACCCACATCCCCATTTTTCTTACCCCTTAATGGCTCTTCAAACTCAAAATAGTCAATGCTACATCTGTCTCCAAATAGAACAGAATAGTCTTCTTACCCTGTGGTAACAGCCTTTTGATGTCCTAGGTTTAATCAGGCCCCGGCATCATTAATGAATGATATTCAATATTTGTCTTCAAAATGCTAGAAGTGGTTAAGAGGGAGGGCTCTGCTGGACTAAACTGACTCAAAACACAGATCAACTGCTTATACAGTCTGTGACTCTTGGTTAAAGGAGTTAATCCTTCTGTTCTTTACTTTTCACATCTATAAAATGGGGGTAATTGTAGGAGAGACCTCCTTAAAAGAAATAAGATGACACACAGCATTTTAGAGAGTTAAATGCAGAGAGTCAATAAATATTTAGTCTTATTATCTGCTGTTGCAGTCCATTTAGTGATGGGCTGACTTCAGGCCAGTATGTTGCATTCTATAAAATCTTGGAAGATTATGAGGATCTTATCATTATATTGTCATATTTTGCCTTTTTTTCTAAGACTGAATTAATAAGATTTATGTAAAGTCAAAAAGTACAGTTATTCACAAGGGACAAGGTGATCCACAAGGCCATCATACCCATCACTGCAGCTGGATAATTCAAAAGGAAAAGGTAACTCAACGAGCCATCCATTCCCTACGTAACATCACAAGTGAAAAGAGGAAATCTGAAATGGACTGTCGAATAAGCTGCTGTTGGGAGACCCTGGTCTGCACTCTATCTGTATGCTTACTAAAGGGAGCGCAGGGCAGGGTTTCCCATACAGAGGGCACAGGCTACCATCGAATGTCAAAATCTGATCAGAACTCGATTTCAAAGCCATTTCACCTGGAATCTACCCCACCAGTCCAGTGAGTGCTTCATAACAATCCAACTGGTATGCTGGTAAGAAGCTCAACCTTGTTAAGTCTCTGCAGTAGGTTTTTTTTTGTTTTTAATTGAGGTAACTGTTTCATTGTAACTGTCTTCTCTTAGGTTGAACAAGAATTTTAACTTTGTAATTGGGTTCCTCTCTGTCCCTCTTTCTACTTCTCCCTCCCTGTCTTTAAGGAATACTCATTTTTGCATGTTTCTTCACTGTTTATGAATGTAATATATGTTTGTTGTAGAAGAAAATGGAAAATATAAAAAACTGCCCATAGAAATATCCCCTAATGAGCCATTCTTTTAACATTCCTTATACCAGCTTTCTGTCTCTTTGTCTCAATAAATGGATGGAGATGGAGATGGAGATACACATAGATTTAGAATCACTCTGTATATACCATGCTTGAAATCTAATTATCATGAATATTCTCATCTATTAATACATTTTTCCACATTATTGTTTTTATGGCTGCATAATAAGTCTATTTAAATTGCTTTCTGTTTCTTTGGTTTTGTTTTTGTGAACAGGGAACTGTTCACATCTAAATGTGTGTGACCTCTGTGTCTAGGTCAGGGCACTTGAATCCCTCAAAAAGTGCTAGGAAATGGAATGGTTAATAGTGTATAGTTAATGATACAAATTATGTATTCTTCTGTATTCTGCTCATATATAATAGTAATTGATATCTATATAATACTTTAATATGGTGTTTTCACATTCATTTCTTTGTTTGATCCTTTTAACCACCTTGTGAGATACGGCAGTTTTTATTATGTCTTCATAGATGAGGAAATTGATGTTCAGAGATGAAGTGATTTTCCAAAGGACACAGTTAATAAATAAGTGGAAGAATCGGAATTTGAACTCAAGTCTTCCGATTCCAAGCCAGTCCTCTTTTTCAGTACCAAATTCTTCACTTTATTTAGGTGCTTCTTACTAACATTTCTTGCTTAAGTATTGTCTTATACACATTTTTTGGTTATAACTTAGTATAATTTATCTTTCTTACCAATTTCCTCATTAGCACAAAGTTGAATATGACTAGATCCTAACAATAAAAACATGTCAGATTTTTTTCTTTCAGAAATGCAAATGTACTGTATGTAATACCTGGAGAAAACGCTTAGATGTTGGATCCTTATTGGTGATGTTTATGTGGTAGCTTACATAGCAATTCAGACTTTTCTCGGAAAGAGGAAAATTCATTCTTTTTCTCTAATGGTTTAGGGAAACTGACTTCAGTCATTCAGATTCTGAACATCTTGATTTCAAAATGCGGATAGCTAGGTTAAGAAATTTAGTGTAAATGCCAGGGAATTAAACCTTAGAACAACACTCCCCTATCAAAACTTTTAAAGATAGGATATATGCTTTCTTTAAAAAAAAAAAAAAAAAAAAAAAAAAAAAACACTGGCTAAAGAGTGCCAGTGAGAATAGCCCACCCTACAGCCAGCCTTTAATTTCTTGTATGTCATCTAGTGTTTTCAGTTAGATATCAAGGCTATAATGGAGCAGGATTGAGAGTGTGTGTGTGTGTGTGTGTGTGTGTGTGTGTGTGTGAGAGAGAGAGAGAGAGAGAGAGAGAGAGAGATCCAGAGATAAAGAGACTAAATGTGCCTATACCTGGAATTGGGTCCCTCCTCACCTGATGAGAATGTGCTGATGACCATGTGCCTCCCTAATTTAGTAAATGGTATTATTGCTCCTTTTTTCCCTTCACATCAGATTGCTGTTCTTTTTTACTTAAAATAGGACCTTTTAAATTTTGCCTTTATTGTATTTTTCCATTATCAATTATTGCCCTTCCATAGTCACCACACTGTTATCCATGTCCACAAGCCCTTTTTCTTTTTTGCTCAAACCCTCTGCCCCCTAACTCCCACCCCCACCCCTACCCATCCCAGAGCTGTCAGGACCTTTTGATGCTCTGTTTGATCCTGGAGCCTATTTAAGAAAATGGTCAGGCAAACATGTTTGCTACCTGTTTAATATAAGTGTGAAGATTTTGCGCTTCTCTCAAGAATTAAGGGCCATTCCATCTCAGCTAAACTGCCTGCATTGCATGAGCACTTAGAGAATACTGAAACCATGTACTGCAAAATAGTCTGCATATTCTTTATAAACAGGAATGAAATGCTATTCATCGTATCCCTTTGCAGAGAATTACTGTTTGGGCTTTAACTACAATATGCTAAGTGCTTAAGGTAAATTTCCAAAGACCCCACCAGAAGAATAATACATTGCAGAAATGAATTCTAAGAGTTTATGAAATATTTCAAAATTATTTTCTCTGTATCTTCCTAAAAGCCACTATCCCCTCAAACCAAGCAGGGAAAATAGCAGTAAGTACTACTGCTGTTTATTAGTGTGAAATTATCTTATGTACATAATTAGATCAAGAAAACTTGAAACCATAAGAGCCTTGGTTTGAACTGAACCCCAGAGTCAACATTAATGTGATATTTGAAGAACTGACACAGCTTTCCAGGTCTCACAGGACCAAGGGGGGCAGATAGCCTAGCTTTGTCCCTTCAAATTCATTATTAATGAAAGAATTTTGGGCTTTGGTAAGGTCTGGATTTTACCTTGTGATGATCTCTGGAAACTCAGCTGGAGAATACTCCCCAGGGCTAGAAGGTTATGATGGGGCTAAAGAAGCAAACTCTAAGACACTGAGAACCCCTGTTGTAGAAACAGAGACATTGGCTGTGTTCCCTCAGTTCCTGGGAGCTCTTCAGATCAGTGTGTCCTTGAGTGTTGGCCATGCACAGCTGAATTTAAAAACAATGTAGGCAGCAACCAATGAACACATCAATAAGTGGAACAGCAAACTGATATTTCTCTCTCTGATTATCAATAAATAACTTCTTAAAATAAATAAATAAAAACAATGTAGGAATAAAACTGAGGGGGGCCAGTGGTGAGGAAGGTAGAAAAGGGTAAGAAGGGACTATGTTTCTTACACTTTTGTTTCTTTGGTTTGTCAGAGGCATACGTGTTACTTACTATATGTTGCCTGACTTCTTGGAACTCGATTCGTTGGATATTTGTAGAGAGAAAGGTTCAGTTTCCTCACCTCTTTCTTTCTTTCTTTCCCTGTTTCTTGGTCCCTCTGCCACTGCTTCTTTTAAAAAGAGGTAAAATAAGTTTTCTTGGCCCTATGTGGGAAACCCTCATGGCATTTTTGAACTGCCAAGTGTTCTATAACGAGCCATCTGTGGAGGAAATTTTTTTCTTTTTTTATATATAACATATATTTTTATTGTTATTGTGTTCTATTTTCCCATCATACGGTTTACATTTTTGATGATGATCCAAATGATTTTGTCCAGATAATTCATGAATATACAACAGGAAAAATAAGTAAATACAAACTTATACTGGAAGAAAATTTTTCCTTAAATTAATTTTTTATTAATTTTTCTTCTCTCTCTGTCTCTCTGACACACTCACAATCACAGACTAGTGCTTAATGATTAATTAACAAGTGATCTATCTTGAAACAACCTCCTTTCATTCAGTTGAACTTTATTACTTGCTTTTCTGAATACTTTGTCCTAAAATACCTTAAATGAGGTGATTTCACTGAAACAAAGGGATGATGTGTCTTTTCAGAGCCTGAACAGATATTGAATATTACATTTCAGAACTGACTAATAATTTGGAATAACTTTGAATTTAATGATGGCCCTGCCCACAGACCCAAAAAGCACATTGTTGTCCACAAGAGATTGTGTCAGCCAAAGTTTCCTCCCAATCTGGAAAGGAAGCTTTGTGCCGTAATAATTTTTAGACTTCACTGCATCAATCAAACAGATTGTTCTTACAGTGGTTACTTCCTGGGGAATTTGCCAACTAGGAATTTGTACCATTGAGCCAACACAGGCTACCAGAACAGCCATACTCTCTACTTATTCATTTATGGAGCCATTTCAGAAGATGCTCTTGCAGCAGCTGCCTGTTTGTAAAAGTAGTGCTGGGGTTGGGCTAAGAGAGACCTAAATAGAGTAGAGTAGTAGACTATCAAATGATGACAGGTGAATCACAGCAGAAGATGCCATGGGACTTTCTGTAGGGCTTCCCAACTGTGACTGTGAAATATCTACAGTTTCAACTACAACAATTTGTGTAAAGTATAAACCATTGAAAATATAGACCAGAGTGTGTGCGCCTTTCCTGTCCCTTTGTGAGTGCATACGTGTGTGGGCACACACACACATCAGCTCTAACTTGTTTCTGATCTAAATATGGATTTTAGATAGTTGACCAATTTGCTTTTTAATAAATGAAATTTGCCTATTTATTTGAGTGTCTGTACCTAAGGCTACCTGCAAACAAATGTTCATTCATTTAATAGATAGACTTAAATATTGGAGAAGGGAAGAGGAGTTGAGGATGACTCACTTGGGACTAGATACAGAATGCAGATATAACTCAAATATCGCCACTCTCATGGTGTTAATGGATGTCTATATAAAAGGCATGAGCTTAGAAATGACTATCCTCATTTCTGGTGTGGACTTAATGTGAAGGGCATCACTTACTTTGTAGATTTTGTTCCTTCAGACTTATTAGTCAATTTTCCACTATCTTTGAATAAATAATGGAGGTAATGTTAATGGATTTTGTTGCACAATTTGGCTCAGAATTGATTAGAAGAAATTAGGACATGGAAAATTGTGATGTGTATATGCAGAAAATTTTAAATCCAGGCTGTCTCAGCTTTAACCCACTTCCCAATTCTTCCTATTTAAGGAGGCTCAGAAAATACACAGTCAATTTAATATTCATCTAAGGAAAATATAATTAGAAAGATAAGCTTTTGCCCTGAATACAATGCTGCACAATTCAGAACTCCAAGAGAAACATTTTGAGATAATCTGTTCTTGGATTACTTACCCTGATTTTTGTCCCTTTCCATTAATCCAGAATCTGGCTTTGGGGAGTAGGGGAGCTAGCCTTGTTTAAGCTGAAGCTCTTTAGGAAGCACAGTTTAGAAGCCTTGAGTAAGGGTTTCGACCAGACTATTAAAAAAGGAAATGTGAAAGCTGAGGGCCGTCTGGAGCAAAGGGCCACTTCAACTATCATGTTTGTCAGCTGACTGGTGACAGCACCCAGCAGCCACTCAGGAGGCATCAGAGCCTGTGAACTACAGCTGATGAATTCTCTGGACCTAGAGAGAGTGGGAGCTAGCTGAAAGTCATCCCCTCCTTCTTAATGATTATCCATTAGTACGCCGTGGTTTTTTATTGCAGAGTAGATTAGAAACAATTAGCAAATGGAAAACTGAACAGGCCCTTGCTGCTTTTAGTGTTCTGAAGCAACTTTTGAATGGAATCAAATGCCCTTTTCAACCAGATGTACTGTTTTACCTGAATGATATTTTATTCCTCTGTCATGGATGCATGCTCTGTTCTAGCAAAAAAAAAGGGAAATTTTCTGGACATGGATTCATTATATGCATTGCTGATTACTGCATCTATTTTTCGATGCTTTTTAGAAAGCATTATTTGGTAAGCTAATTTTCTCATGTTGAACACTGTGTGTGTGTATATGGTTATATATATAAAGCATATTCCAGAGGCATCTTTCAACTCACATTTTAAGACTATTAACCATATTGACTTCTATTGAAACAGTTAATCATTCATTTTTAACTGGGAACATTTTTTATTTTATTATACTTGTCATTACTTATTATTGTACTCTTGTGTAAGAGGGAACTATTTTAGAGGGGAAATTATAAAAAATAAAGGAACAATGGATGTGATTTTTGTCAGTGTTTAGAAAGTGAATCATTCAATGCTAAGACTATAGAAATCAGGGAAACTTCATTATGACCTTATGAATTTCAAATTTACTAATGTGAATTTTTTATATTTTCCACATAGACTTGGATAAGGCTTTGTGTAAATGCAAATGCCCTCATTTCTTATACTGAAACTTAGGTGGGGAGTTTTTGCATTTTTATTTACCTTCTCCAAAAAGAAGCAAAACTTGGACAATATGCAAATTTGGAGTTTCTGTTGAGGATTGTATTTTATGTTTTGCAAAGACTAAGGTGATAAAGAAAGTTAGAACCACCTGGAGAAATTTGCATCACATTTAAAGAAATAGGGCTTAGTGCATGAGATTTTGTCATGGACATTTGCGCAGCTTGATTCTATTTCTCATTATATCCCAATTACTGAATCAAATAAAATGAAACCATTCCTGTAGAGTGAAACACATGAAAATAGCAAACTGCCCGTGAAAATGAACAAAAAAATATTGACCTTTATTCCTATACCTTTATTTCTTACTTAATCTAGCAATTCTTTCATCTTACTTGTTTTTACCACAGTAGTCTAAGATAGGTAACAGTATTGTCTCACTATGTGAGAAACAAGGAAAACCTCAAACCAGAATCATGGTGTCTCCTGGACTCCCTACAATGGAAAGCACCTAATATAGTTAAGTAATGCAGCAGCAGTAACATCATCAGACTTCACAGTGAAATACTTTCATTTATCCCTACTGGAGCTCCAAAGCACCAAGTGGAGTCAGCATCAGAGCTTAGAAAACTAGAACCTTTAGTTGTAAGTCTCTTAGGAAAAGAAAATCACAGTTTAGAATTCTGTCAGAGGCACAAAGCAAACCATTACTCTGTGTCCACAAGTGCCAATTGTAGAGGAGTACAAGGGATCTGAGACGGTAAGATTTGAGGGTTATACTGCTTCTAATAAATGTTCCCAAGCTCTTATTCAGTGCACAACAAAAGGAGAGGGCCAAGTAAGAGAGCTTTGGGTCAAGGAAGGAAAATGACATGGACATGCATACCCTAGCCAAGTAACCGTGTGTTTTGGGTCACTTGTTATCCATTCACTAGCCCTAATTCTTCCGGTAAATGAGAAGTAGAAGTAATAAACTTCTAGAAGGGCAACACAGTGTGTATTATCTGAAAGAGCAGAACTCCAATGTGTTTCTGTTGTACCTTTGGACTGTGCAAGGTGACGTTAGGGGCAGACATTATTCTTCCTACTTATATTTTTATTAGGTGAATACTAAAGTGAGTGGCCTGGCTGGTGTGGCTCAGTGGATTGAGTGCCGGCCTATAAACCAAAGGGTCACCAGTTTGATTCCCAGTCAGGGCACATGCCTGGATTTCTGCCCAGGTCCCCAGTAGCAGGGGCCTGTGGGGAGCAACCACACATTGATGTTTCTCTCCCTCTCCTCCTTCCCTTACCCTCTCTCTCAAAATAAGTAAATAAAAATAAATTTAAAAATCCCATTTCTAAAGTGAGTGTATATCCCCTGTGCAACTCCCCAAAATACAATAAATTTCAAATCATTTTTTTCTAAAAGTGGAAAATATCTTATGTAGATAGAGCAACATTCAAATAAAATGTATGCCATAGAGTACTTTTAGGAAGAGCACTCTAAATCATTGGTTTTCCATGCTAAACAAGGTGTAAATTGTTTAAACAAAATATACAGGTGGGTTTGAAAAGATCATGAGGCTGCTGTTACTTATTTGCAACCCAGAAGATTTTCAGGTCAGGCTACTGCATGTTACTTTTAAGAGAGTGGGTTCTAACGGTCGTTTCCCTTTACAGAATAAATTGGAGAACCAATTAAATTTTAATCCCCCAATCAATATTGCATTAATTACATATGTGATACCTATGTTTAGATATGAATACTCCAAGCATGCATTAAATTAGTAAAAGCACATGGCTTATGAAAACAGGTAGGATGGTTAAGTTTATAACATCCATTTTACACTGAATTTTTTAAAACCACTTTATGAAATGTTTTGGCCCATTGACTTAGAAGATATTAACATGATGGTGAAGATCTGTCATTCATTTTTTTTAAGTCACTACTCATGTCCTTCACTAAAATGCGAAGCATTGGAGAGATAAGAAGACCAACTTTCGGGATTATATGAGGTTAAGGTTGGTAGAAAAAGCAAGCTAGTATTTCACCATCAGCTTGAGTTAAGATTTTATGTTTTGACTTACATCATTGAGTTATGATGTGAGCCAATTTCTTTGAATTTGAGGTGTTTGCTACAGTGTGCAGGAGATGAAGGTTTACTCACTTTGAAAAATAACTTCCTCTTTGAAGACAATTTTGAGGAAAAAAATTAAGCTGTAACAATGTGGCCTTGCAGAAATAATATCCATCATCCCTTAACTTGTAACGAGTAAGTAAGGTCACTATCATTCTTTCCATTGTATAAATTAAGAAAAGCAAGGTTCAAAGCATTTGCCAGACTTTAGTAAAGGGTCTTAGTTAAATCGGTGACGGAGCCAAAGGTCCCTCCCCACTAGAACTCTTTGATCTGAAAGACTATAACTGGACTTATATAAGCTACTCCAGGCACTGGAATGCACAAACATTTCTCAGGCAAACTCATAAGTTCTTTCCTGTAACATTTTATAAGAATGATTATTCTTCTATACTGGTAAATGTAACTCATATTTGTCATAATTATACCTTTTGAATTATCTACCTAACCAAAATAAATAAAAAATGTAAGAAGCATAATTAGAATAATTGAATTAGCTGCTTGCTTTCATTTTAAGTATCCATACAAAAGGAAACGAGGTTTTAAGGATGAATTTCTTGATGTGCCAAGTAGCCTAGCTGATAGCTATGGTAGTGATGGCAATTTCTGCTAGTAATTCCTGGTAGTATTTGCTCACACCTTTCTTTAAAGGAAATTTGTCTGTTTTGACAGGCTCACATTTTTTGCTCATTCGGAAAATTACTTGAGTGCAGAAAATTTATTTTTCCTCCTCTCTTAGGAAAAACATTCCTCCCTGCTGAACACAAATATTACAGTCCTGGTGAAATCTAGCTGCTCAGTTCCACTAGTTGCCTTTGTCTCAGTGAGCTTTTGAGCAGTTACAAATGGGAGCCTATTTCAGAGTCTCCATTTTCACAACTGATCCTCAAGAAAAGAAAACAACCAGTTGGGCATAATAAATAGTTTACTATTGACTTGGACATGGTCACTCTAAAAAACTGAAGCAAATCAATAAGGCAAGATCTTTGTTAGAATCTTCTGCTGTCTCATACAGCATAGTAGTCAAAGAAGAAACAAAGTCATCAAAGACCTATATTAATCAAACAATTCAAGTTGTCATTTGTGGCATCTGTGCAATGGTCATATTGAGGGATGGTTGTTTCTCCCAGCAAGCAAAATACTGGGAAAGAGACTGAATTTCGGTTGTGGATTACCAGACTAAACTTTCATAAAGCCTAATCATCAGATTGGTTTCTTTAAGCATATGGCCACAGTCATAAACTGAAAAAATGAGATAATTAGTAGGTAATGCTGTTCCAGAATCACATGTAATATCATTGTATAATATGGGGTCAATTTTTAAATGCTTTAAATAGATTATACATATCCATGTGACTTGAGGCAAAAGCTCCTAATATTTGATTTTTAGAGGTAAAGTCAATGATTGCTAGAGATATAGCTATGGTTCTAATAAGATAATTAAAGAACATGGAGTGATTAATGTTATTTTAATAGTGGATGCAGTCACATGGACATGTCATCTGTGAGTTAATGGCTTTAATGGATTGTGTTTATTTATGATAAATGGCACCTTAGGGGATCAAAATTAAAACTAAAAATTCAGTTAAATCTTTTTATTCATTTCCAAGAATCTAGTTCAGTACCCTGCCCATAGGCAGTCAATTAGCATATGCCAATTAATTAGCTTTGGTTTTGCTGAGACTGATTTCCTATAATTCCTACAGAACAAGGCTTCATTTAAGAAGAACAACATGAAGGAGTCATTTTACCGAGAATTGAGAGTTAAGCTTGGTGTACAGGGGTGATCTATGAAATGCCTTGGTTTCTGAAAGGCTTCAGTAGGTGTCTTTTTTTCTTTCAAAGATTTTATTTATTTTTAGAGAGAGAGAAAGAGAGGGAGAAAAAACATTAATGTGTGAGAGAAACACATTGATGTGCAAGAGAAACATCAATGTGGTTGCCTCTCATAGACCCCCAACTGGGGACCTGGCCTGCAACCCAGGCATGTGCCATGATCTGGAATCAAACCAGTGACCTTTCAGTTCACTCAGTCCAGTGAATCACACCATCCACAGCACTAGGGGGTCTTTAAATACAAGGAATTACTCCATTTAGTACTGTCAGTAAAGATGAGTAAGATAGGCCTTAACAGTACCTGTAGCTACCACTTTTATTCCCTTCTGTACATGGCATTTCCATGGTTAAGTTGCTTCACAATGTTCCCAAATAAGGATTTCACCTGTGTTTTCCTGGCTGTTGTTATCTGTTTTCCAAGGTTCAGATGAGTGTCTGCCTGTCATTTGTTTTCCATTTTAGCAGTATTTACATAGACAATTGAAAAGAACACTATGTTTCCCCTGCCATTTTTAACCACTTTGCCCTCCAGCATTAAGCTAGTGACCTGATAGCATCTTCCAGAAGATTTGCTAGTGTTAGACTCATATGCTTCTCAGGACTGGCAATGTGGAATAGCTAGTTTCCTTCACTGGCTGTCATAAGAACCCTACAGGGCTATGCTCCATTCCTCCGACAAGAGCAGTTGAATTCCTGGCCAGCCAAGAGAGTGACACAGGATGGTTCTTGTTCTCTGTTCCTATCAGCTCTCAGAAGTCACTACCTTTTGAGAAAGACTTCTTAGAAAACTTCCCAAGGCAACTCTTCAGTTTTTTTTCCCTCCCAACACCTATGGGATTCACATATGATATTTCATTTATTCCATAGGATAAGTAATGGCAAGCCCTGTGTACATCACTGACACACTGCAAGTGTCCAATAAACATCAGCTCTTCTCTGCTATCAAATATCCATTATCATGACTGAGCCTCTCCAGTGGTCCTCAGGATAAAATAGCTATTAAACCCTGGTCAAGATGCTCTTACAAAGTAATAGCTTCTTCCCTGACTAGATAGCTATGTGTTCTCCAAGACTACATAGCACGCTGTAATTACCCCTACTTCTGTACTCATCGTCCCAAACAGTACTTGCACATTTATTTCTCCTGTTTCTTTAACCAGAATGTAAACTCTGAAGAAGAAAATAGCTATGTCTTGACCCCCGCTCTATCCTTAGTGCTTAGCATGGTGTCTAAACTGAGCTTTTTGTGCATGTGGTAGGTGTTAGTAGATGCTTGCTGAATGAAGTCCTGGTATCATGGACGCTGAATGACTCCCACAGACAGTGATCTCCCAGAAAGCTGTGTGTTCTTCAGTTACATCCTCAAAACACAGGGTTATTGTATTCAAAATATGTGGTATGAATACCTACATACAAAGCATTAATATAGGCAGTCATGCTCCAATCATGAACCTTAAGTTGGATGCAATGTAAGAATCATGCTTAGATATTAATTACAAGTTCTTTGATTGGGTAGTAGATAATTATTCTTTCACCATCATTATGCAGTATCATTACTGATTGGATAAAGTATGCTTGGGGTAGCAGCCCCTAAAAGGCACTTTCCATCTCAAGTAACTCACCCACACACTTCAACCCTGGTAGCCCCTTCTTAGCACATCTCAACCCTCTGTCACTTTTCCTTTCTTCCACCTGTTATTGATAGTTTCACCAAATTACACATGTAATCTCAGTTTCTCCTGTTTTCCTTTAGTAAGATTCTAAATAAATGTTTCTTGCTCCTTTTTCATCTTTACTCTTTCCACTCCTTTCGTAATAGATTCCTCTAGAATGTACTTGCATACTCTCATCCATCCACCCATCCATCCGTCCATCTGAGCAATAATCCACTGATTGGCCAATATTTGCCCAATCAGTGGATTATCTGGGAACACAGCCCCTGTCTTCTCTGAACTTTTAGTCAAATGGGAGAAACAGGCTTTTTTACCATCTGACCAGTGCTGGATGAAGGTGACCATGAACAGATTACTATTACAGCAGCACTGTAACAGTATTTTCAGATGTGGGTATTATACCCACAAGAAAGGCCTAGGAACTGGGACATAAACAAGGAGGAGGTGCATTGTTAGAATGGGATTCCTTTTTAGGAGTCACCATCCAAAGTTAAGCTCTTGCGATTCAATGCCTGGCAACAGAAGAAGCTGCTTCACTCCTCAAAGGCTAAGGAAGAGCAGGAGAGTGGAGAGCAGCTCCAGAGAACTGCTCCAGGGATTTCTCAGCCAGATGTTTATAAACTATTGTTCTAATTCTTGAAGGTGGAGGGTCCCAACCTGTGCTCTAAGGACAGGAAAAAAAAGAACTGTCTTTACCCCAAAAATGAGTTCATAGGATTTCAGTACCTGCCACAACCCCATTTTAAGAACCAAATGCAAAAGTCATCCACCCTGAAGCAGATTTGATGCTGACCACAGATGCAAATTGGCTGTCAGCCCTGCTCTGGTTTATACACAGAGTGATATGACCGTTAGCAGCCATCACTGCACCAGTCTTTTATTCAGGCAGGAAGTAATTGCTCTTTGTATGAATGCAGATGTCCTACAATACTGGCATTTGTTCTTGAATTCAAAGCATCTGCTTTAGAAAATTCTATTCCTTCACAGGGGCTAGGCAGCCCCTTTACAAATCTTAACCTACTTATTCCTCCCAGCAACCCTATGAAGAAAGCACTATTGTTTCCAAAAGGTGCAGTTTTGGGCGGGTCACAGGACTTGTCCAAGGTTACCCAGCAAGACAGACCTGGCTTCTAGTTACTGTTTAGCCAGTTTGTGACTTGAAAACCTGTTTTCTTAACTGGTATGCAAAGTTGTCTTACTATAGAACAAAATGGGAGGGACGGAGAGGAGTCTATAGTACAGCAGTCCTGGTCAGCTGTTTGCCACTAGCCCTTAGTTAGGATTGTTTATCCACTTTTCCTTTACCCAGTGGGCCAAAATCAACAAGCTAAGATGTTTGATTGAAGTGAGTATATCTTAAAAATAACCTTCTGCCAAAAAAGCCACTAGAGGCCTATGTTAGTCGCCATACTCTGTTTTATAAGGGTCCAGTATCTAGTCCATTAGTTTATACCTGGAACAGACAGTCTTGCAAGGAACATAGCCCAATTTATTTATAACACCTAGATCAGGGTGCTGAACCTCTGCTACTAGCTAAACCATCCTAGGCATTTGATTAGAGATAGGTAATTCTGAGTCCACTTATTAGCAAGGCATTATATAATAATGTAATTTTTAATGTAATACCCACTTGCCTCCTATAGTCATGGTAGTCCAGCAAGTGGAATAGAGGTACAGTTTGCATTTATAGCTGTTGACAAAGTTAAATGTGTTTATTTATGTAAGTTGTAATTTACCATTTAAACCATTCTTTTTTCTTTCTTCTTCACTATTCTTCCTTATAAATTATTCCTTTCTCTAAACAACATCTGAAGTGTGGCACTGAAGTGATTTTTTGAAAATCCCATTGTACTTAATTAGCAAGTTGTGGCATATATTTCTTATTTAGCATCCCTCTTTCTAAAAAAAAATGCTTATCTTTCCTTTGGTAAGCTGAGAACAAAATGTTGTCCATGGCAAAGAAGTGAGATATGAATCATTCTATACTATGTTTGTTTAGCCTGAGATTCTTGTGTTCTACATAGGGCAATTTAAACACTTAGCTGTTACCGATATGTCTCAGTTGGTTTAGCATTGTCCCAGAAAGCAGAAGGTCACCAGTTCAATTCCTGGTGAGGGCACATGCCTGGGTTGTAAGCTGGTCCCCAGTTGCAGGTAGGTAAGAGGCAACTGACTGATGTTTCTCTCACACATTAATGTTTCTCTCCCTTTCTTTCTCCCTCCCTTCCTCTCTCTCTAAAAATAAGTAAAATAAAATAAAACATTAAGCACAAGTTATATCAGCTTTTAAGCCCCCATAAAACATACTGGAGTTAATCACAAGGTCCCTGGCTAAGCTTTTATCGATATATTAGTGTTTTATTTAATATATTTTAATTAAATCATTTAAAATCATAGTGTCTTCTCTGGAAAGATGATTCATTTATTTTTTTTTGTTCAATACAATAAACTGGCATTTCTAATATGTTGAGAGTATTGCACTTTCATACATCACTGAGATTAGCCCTTGAAATTCACTAGTCATCAGGGTTTGCTGTTTTCAATGATTAATTACCTGTTGACACAGTTTTCAAAGGTATTCTCTTTAGCTATTTCCTTTCATCCTGACCTACCCTTTTTATGAATAGCCTTTCATGAATGCCTCAGAAGTGTGTTAATAAAGGTTTGTTTTGTTTCTTTGGGTAGAGATGCTGGCTTATAATTATAATGCAGTTCATAACCACAATGAAAATGAAAGCCCCAGTATTTGTACCTCAATAGGAGCCTAAATATCATTTTATGACAAGTCAGTGATTTAATATTTATGCAAAGACCTCAGTAATCTGGAATAATTTGTCCCTCCAATCTATTAGGCCACCAAGTTTCATCCCTCTATTCAGCAAACTTCTGTGGCATACTTAAAGGAACTTGAGGCACTATTCAAGATGCTGAAATACAGCCATGAACAAAACATAATCCCTGTCCTCATGGAGCTTATCTTCTGGAGTGGGGTAGATGGACAGTAGATATTGTTTGGACAAAAGCCATCAGGGATAAGGAGATATGGCATGCTGGGAGGTAGGGGAAACTTAGATGAAGGAAGGTTTTAAGTGGATATCTGGAGGAAAAACATTCCAGGCAGGGGTATCAGCAAATTTCAAGGGCCTGAGATGAAAAAATGCTTGGCATGTTCAAGGGACAAGCTAGGGAGCCAGTGTAACATAAAGTGAAAAACAGCACGTGATAGATGAGAGTATAGAAGTAGCAAAGATCAGACAACATGATCTTGTCCAAGGCAAGGACTTTGGTTTTGCCTCTGAGACAGGAAACCATTGGAGGGTGTTGAGTAGAGGAGTGACATGATTTGCCTTATGTTGTAAATTAATGTCTGACTACAAATATGGCTTTTATGGCACCGGTAGCCAGCTAACACAGTCAATTAGAGAATGCTGCCAAGGAGTCCACAACCTCCCTCATCAACTTTACTTTGTTCCACGGCTACAAAATAGACCTCAGACTTTAAGCAAACATTGTGGGCAAATGTTCTGTGGGTCACAGTGGAATTGGCAAGAGTGTGTCATTAGCTCAGGCCATCCCAACCATACTGCAAGGAGAAAAAACAAGTATATTCATTTAACTCAGCCACGAGCAGTGTAGGAAAAACAACTCCCACTGAAGTGACTCAGTAGCTTCTTCATAAACCAAAGCAAGCACATTATGCCTTAAATGATGGCTCAGTGGCCTCAAGGAAGTAACACACCTTCCTAAGCACCTAATTTACTTACTACCAGGCTGTGACTCAGGCTTAGGGAAAATCGAACCTATTATTGCCTACTCAAAATACAGTAAGCAACTGTAAGTAAACATTAAAATTATTTAGAAGAACAGAAAGGTAATGTTGCTAAGAAGACAAATTAGTAATCTGTAGCAGTTCTCATACCAACTTTGTATGTGTATCTGTCCTCCAGTGACTGTTTGCACACCCATCCGTTTGCTTCCTCATTGGAGTTGCACATGTAATTTGATGTGTTTTCCCAAAGTTAAACACTGCGGTTCTGATGACTTCACCCCCTGTTTAACATGTTTCTTCCAGTTTCTTTCTAACGCTAGAAAATTAGCAAAGTCACTGACAACTGGGCATGGCCTATGTCAGTGGGAGTCACTTCCAAAGCTGTGAGGTTTGAAACTCTGTTACTGTTTACTAAAAGTATTCATACTGTCCTTTATTCTGGTCATGGAGCCTATAGAACCCCTGTTCTTTTCTCTTCCCTATGATTCTCAGCCAGTTTCCAGCTTCTGTAAATAATCTCTCCATAGATCCGAATTGGAAGAAGTATAATTTCAGTGACATCAAAACACTAAAAGCATATTTGTAGTGATTTACTAGTCATGTCACCATGCAGAAAGATGATTTTAAAAAGGCCTCTTGCCCTGGCTAGTGTGGCTTAGTTGGTTGGAGCATCATCTTGTAACTGAAAGGTTGTGGGTTCAATTCCCAGTCAAGGCACATACCTAGGTTGTAGGTTTGATCCTTGATTCCTGATCCCTGATCCGGGCACATACAGGAGGCAACCAATTGATGCTTCTCTCTCACATCAGTGTCTCTTTCTCTCTCCCCCTTCCAATCTTCCTTCCTGTCTTTCTAAAAGCAATGAAAAAAACAATGTCCTCCAGTGAGGATTAAAAAAATGATGCCATATTATATTATATTGGCATATAGTATACAGTATCATTTAGAGTTCACTCTGATTAAATTGACTCATGTTTAACTATTCCTGGAATGGGTGAATTATGTTTTTTAGGTACTGTAATAGTGGCAACTTTGGTCATTCTGGTATGATTCTGAAGGATCTATTTTTAGGTTTCAAAATAAATGATTTCAGTTCTAAACTATACCTTGACCTTGGATAGTCACACTTCTTCAGAGATTGGTAAATGCTTAGTTTCTGCTAGTTGTGATAATAGAGCACTTAACTATGAGATGATATTACCAAGTGCATCCTTTCCAAATGAAATGAGGGCCCAATCAGTTTATCCTAGTAGGAAGCTATTCACCCACGGTGGGTCTGTATCTTGCTTGGCCAGTGTAGACTGTAGAACTCAGATTTGGTCTGTTGCCTCTCACTGAAGGTGTAAGAACATATTTTGGGGTACTACATGGGTTCTGGTGCAGCTCGGGGAGTGCTCTTTGGACAACTGTCTGGGAAAGGTAATTACTATTCCCACAGTGCTAAGCATCATGAGTGTCAGCATCTCATTTAGCAAAAACAGTGCACATGATAGGCACTCAAGAAATCTTTGTTGACTTAAATGAGAATCCCCATAAAATGGTACATAAAATAACCAGCCTTCATAAGTCAGCCAGAGATGATACTGCACATTCTGCAAACCAATAAACATTTAAAAAAGATGTTCAGAGAAACTCTGACTCACTAGGCAAAATCACGTATCATGATTCTGTGCACAAACCAATTCCTTTCTAGGGCCAGAAGTTTTACCTGCTTTACCTGGGAACAGTAGAGAATAGCTATGTCTGAACATGTTATGCTTAATCTGAACCAGCACATGTAATTGAATGCCTCCTCTCCTTAGTAATTGACGTTTGAGAGTCAATCAAAGAACAAGTCCATGTCTCTTCTCTCCAATGGTTGGGGGGGGGGCTACAGAGCAAAGAGAAAATAGATCTCTGACAGAGCAGGGGAAGGAAGAATTGGATGTTGAACCCACACAGCCCTCTCCTTGGAGGCACAACTTTGGCAGAATAGGAAGAGGACATACATCTGGTCCACTCTACTGTCACCTTTGCATCAACTGACTGTTTATTTTAGTTGGAAGCCAACATTTAACCAGTTTTCTCCAAAGCTAAGTGAGAGAGTTTAATTCTGAGAACTGGTATCTCCCTGAAGGGCCATATTCTTCTCTTTCTTTGGAGGAAGGTGTTTGTACCCTCCTGATGCTGAGGGATATATTAGGCACCGTCAAACAGCAACATCTCAAATCCATTCTGAGAGGTTTAAAAAACAGAAGCAATCCAACTGCTGATGTAATTCAAGAATAGATGATGCAACTTACAATGACTTGGAGCTCTGATTTATCATATACCAATCACGTGCACTTAAGAGAACCTTTGTGTGGAATCAATATGAGCCTTAAGGCTTAAATGCAAATATATTGTGAACATTGAAAGCTTTAGCCCTCTTGCTTATCTCTAAAATAATATATACAGGACATTTGCCAGTGTAGATTTTTCATCACCAGCCATCTGCAAAAAATTAGTATGAGATAAATAATTTAGCTTCCTTCTGTTCAGATACAATTTCATTACCCTCTTCCTTGATGCTGTGAAAGTCTTCAGAAATAATCAATTGTAAAGTGCTTTAGCATTACAGCCGAAGCTGAGCCTGGAGGTTTCTGACATGCTGACGTTTGATTCTTCTTCCTCAGTGTGCTGTGAAAAGAAGAGGTGCTGATTATTAGCAAGTGGCTTCAGAATTGCGTAGCTGGTGGCGGTCCCTGCACAAACACACTGCCTGCTAAATCACAGTGTGCAGAACCATGGCATGAGGTAGCTGGGATGTTTAAAAAGTGCAGGTCATTTTTTTTTTTAAATAAAAAATGCAGAGCACAAGAAAGAAATTTAGGAGAGATTAATTATGAATTCTCTGGGACCCAGTGCTTCTCTCTAGTCACAGTAAACAGCTCAGCCTCTGAAGCACAGGAATTGGATCAGAGGAGGTATTTTTCCATTCATAAGAAAAATCTCTGCTCCTTTCGGTCTTGTCCTTATTTCTCCAATCTGGCTTGAGTTGAGGAATCTTCTGGTAGAGTTGTAGGCGAACACGTGCAAGATTGTGGAGGGCCCTGAACACCAGGCAAGGGAGTTTGGATTTTATTCTGTAGGCAGCAGGGAGCCATTAAAAGATTTTGAACAGGAGGAATGTAAAAAATAGGACTTGATTTGGATGCATGTTTAGTATAAAAGTGCAGTGATAAGATATATTAAGGGAGTGTTATGGTTCTGTTCACAGCATGAATATAACTGGAGAATTCATCTCTACTAGCTGTCTAGTTCAGCTTTTACAGCATGCAAATTTTCAGGGCCAGCTGCAAGAGCTTGATGGTAAAAGAACAAAGTAAGACTTGATCATGTGAATGTAATTGTAAAGAGAGGGATTTTAGTGATCAAGATCACTGGTAACAGAATAATAATCATTTTAAAGGGTGACTGTAGAGTCATTTGCTATTTTGTTTTGAGTTCTTTGAAACCACTTCTATGCTATATAATTACCTTAAGTTTTAAGGGTTTCCTGTGGGGATAATTTATGCATTTTTCATTCTCATGCAAATGATGTAACTGTCTACACTGTTGAAAATGAAAGCTGAAAATTATTCTGACTAGGTGTGGTTGTGCAAAGCTTATGAAATATTAATCATTTTTATATATTCTTATAGTTTGTATTATATTCTTGCATTGTTTTGAACTACAGTAATACATAGGTAACAAATCGTTGAAATTTTAAATTGTGTATTTTCAGAAAGAACTGTAGTTTGCCTATTGCAAAATTTAATGTCATCAAAAGCCTTTCTTTAAAAATTAATATAAAAATGGTGCAGTATTTCAAGAATTCCAGAAAAACCCAATTTAACTGAAACTAAGCTACTGAAAGCTCATTTATTAATTGTAGCTGGTACTCTGAACTCTCCTTTAAAGCCCTGCATTTTGAGAAGTCAGGCTTCACTGCAGCGGTTTCTATGTAACCATAGTATAAGCTGGTGGGAATATAAATGTCATCACAGGTGACAGCACCTTGTCATAAATAGGGAATTGTCTTTTTTTTTTACTGCAATAATGCTATACCTCTAGGCATTACATTTCTCTTATGAAACTAGAATTCACTTAGTGATAATGACATTCGTATTTCAGAGAGTCTTGTTTTAATGAACTTTCTCAGGACTTCTTTGCACTAATGCTCAGTTTCTCAAGACTTGGATTTCCTCCCCCTGCCCCAGAGGTAGATGTGCATTAAATGTAGGAAAATCTCCGGGAAGAAATAAATGGGTTTCCTCCTCTATCCGGCTTCTCTATAAATCTATAGATACTAAATTTAAAGAAGAACACCTGCTCTGAGTGGCCTCTTGGATTTTACCTTGAGCTCAGAGCATAGCTGGGAGTTTGGAGAGGAAATGGAGAGAATTTCTCCAACAGAGGAGACACAACTTACTTTTCTGCCTTCCCCATTATACCTTTGGAGTAGTTGTAGGGATGGTGGGTATGGCAGACCTTTCTCCAAAGCCACAGGATTATGGATTTGGGAAAAACAAATCAAATTTACTTTCTCTGTTTTTACTTTCTGTGGTCTTTCTCTACCCCTTTGTCCCCTCAACTCTGTCTCTCTGTCTCTCTGTCTCTGTTCCCTCCCCTGCCTTCCCTCTTGCAAGCACAGACTTGCACATGCACACAAGTCTGACTGGATTGATTTATATTTCTCCTTATCCATTACCCACATATTCACCTAAAGAAGCAGAAGCCTAGTTTTAGTAAATGTGCCTCAGGGTTATCCCCTAAGAACTTCTAGGGTAGAGGAGGTTACTGCAAAGCAAAGCAAAAAAAAAAAAAAAATTAACGTGCCCAAATTCAGTCGTGAACATTTTTCAATAAGAGAAATGAACTTTTCATGGCATGATCTAGGAGAATGTTAAGTGCACACATTTACATAATTGAAATGGAAAACTGCATGGTGGAGAAAGCAGTGGGCTGGGAGACAGGCTGGTGGGCTTGGCTGATGCTCTGTGTTAAACCTCTTCCTTCCGCAACCCAGGACCAGTTAGGGCTGCTGGGTCCTCAGTGTTTTGCAACCCTGGAAACATCTTAAAAATCAGGTTGCCTTAAAAGAAGGGCCTCTCACATGTCATCACCAGCTACCTTATACAGATTCTAGCTCCCTTTAGAAGGAGCTGCTACCCCGCCTAGATTCATTCTCCAAAAGAAAGTGTGAAAGCCAGATTTCAGTGTAATTAGCATCTCTGGTTCCATTTCTTCAGCTGTAAAAAAAAAAAAAAAAAAACCCGCACACTTTAGAGAGGAAAAAAAGGTCTACCAAAATCCATTATAATCATTTCTTTTGTTATCATTATCATTATTACATTGTCCTTTATCTGTCACTTGAATGTCATAACTATTTAAGCACTTGTAGCAAACTTTAAAAAGTAGACACTGCTTAGACATAAGGTACTATTAGACTTTCATTATTGTTGTTATTAGTAACCTACATTATGAAAGTAGAACTAGCAAAACAGTGATTTAAAACAAAAGATGTGAGACAATAATGTACTTTTTGTGGCATAGTAATTAAAATGAGACATGGAAATGTCATTTGGCTCATTAATACTGGATTATTTCACAGATCTCTTTAATGCTGTGTGGGCTCTCCAATACATGTTATAGTAATTCAGATTTTGGGATCTCAGGCTATTTTAAGCCCCAAATTAAAAGCTCGTGTATGGTTGCCTTTGAAAAGGAATCACTACTGGAAACAGTCATCACACATACAGTTAATGTGTAACAGGAACCCATCTCGGAAATAGAAAGGTGCTCCTCTGCTCCGTTTGCTTTCATTGACCACCATTAATTTTCATACCAGTTTCAAGTTGGGAATGGGGATGGAGGATCCTGTGTTTTCTTAGATCTCACATGAATTAAAAATTCAAGCGAGGGAAGAGATGCCGCCGTCCGTGAGCACTTACACGTAAGCTAGCTGCTTTCCATGGCCTCTGCAGTCCTCCCATGAGGTGCTGTGTGGTGCTGTTCAGTATGGATACAGGATCAAAGCACAGGTGAATTGCCCAAAGTCAGAAATCTGGAAAACGGGAGAGGCAGGTCTGCAAAGGGCTCTTCAGAGTTCAAAGAGGCAGGACACATGGATAGGAGGAAAGACTGAACCTTCAGCAGATATTGGAACTGTACGTTTAGAAGAGAATTGACATTGCAGCTTTTACCTGCACAGTGACTATTTGGGTGAAAAGGTACACTTGCAATTAAGTTTATAAAGAAATGACTTGTTCAGGATTTATTTCCTACGGTTTCTTCACTTGTGAGGTGGGAGGACTCCTCTTTCTCAGGCCAGAAGGATATAGATCCACTCAAGTTATTATAGAGAGCTGCTGTCATGATTAAATTCATCATTACATATTCAGAGGAATCTCCCACAGTATTTTGGCACACAGTAGGCTCTCATTAAGTAGTAGTTTAGAATGATTTCTTCCATTTGAGTCTTAATTTAATGAATTGACTCCCCCATGCAGACTCATGGTAAATGATTGTCACTAGCATCCTCTCATTAGCTCCTTTCAATGGACTCTTTACAGAGAGATAACTCTCTTTACGACTTCCTATCCTCAGAAGTAATTTGCAGGTGTAATGTGATGTGCCAGTCCAATAGCCATCTGCAACACCTTTTTCATCCTTCATTTATAGATGAGGCCTTTGTGCCTTGTCCTTTGAGACTCAGGGTTTCATGGTTTGCAGTAGAAAGCACACATTAGTGGCTTCCATTTGGAGTAGTCACTGTAGTCTAGCATTGTTTGCTTACCTGTGCAGGAGAAAAGATATGAAGTCTCTTTTGAAAGTCTTTGAAGAAGACTCCTAGTTATTGTATTCTCTCCTGTAGTGACCGTATCAAATTTAACACAACCAATATCCAACACAAATCAAAATTTTGATACTCAATATTTCCCAAAGTACTACAACACAGGTGGCAAACACAAGGCCTGCGGGCCAAATGCAGCCCTCCACCTTGTTCTATTTGGCCGGGCACCTTGTTTCTATCTGGCAGCAGCGCCAAGCTCCTTGCCCCTAGTTAAGCAGTAGTTACACTTACACAGTCCTAAAATTACATTCGGCCCTTTGAAGGCAACTGCGAGACTGATGTGTGGCCCCCGATAAAAATGAGTTTGACACCCCTGTAGTACAGTATCCTGTGCACCTACTTTGCTATGATTTTATTTTTATATCTTTTCTTTTTAAAATATCTTATTTTATTATTTTTTAAAGAGAAGGTAAAGGAGGGAGAAAGAGAGGGAGAGAACGTACCAATATGAGAAACATCAATTGGTTACATTTCACACACCCCCTACCGGGGACCTGGCCTGCAACCCAGGCATGTGCCCTGACAGGGAATCAAACCAGCAACCCTTTGTTTCACAGGCCCTAGCTCAGTCCACTGAGCTACACCAGCTTCGGATACTTCAAAATCATATTAGGGCCCTGGCTGGTGTGGCTCAGTGGATTGAGTGCCAGCCTGGAAACCAAAGGGTTGCTGGTTCAATTCCCAGTCAGGGTTCATGCCTGGGTTGTGGGCCAGCTCCCCAATTGCGGTCATGTGAGAAGCAACCACACATTGATATTTCTCTCCCTCTCTTTCTCCCTCCCTTCCCTTCTCTCTAAAAATAAATAAATAAAATCTTTTTAAAAACTACACATTTTTAAAAAAGATTTTTAAAATAAAATGATGGTCATACAGTCCCTCCACAAAAATCTTATGTAAAATGAAGTACATCTTCTGCCAACTAGTAGAAGTGACTGAACAATCTGTATTCTTCTATAAGGTTTAGATCATACTAATGCTGTCTTGGACCAGATACACAACCTTTGTACAGCCTGTCCCTCCCCTTTGTTACAAATCTCAGCAAGTTACTTTCATTTCATAATGTATTTGCCTGACCAGGTTTGCAGCTAAGTGAGGACTTTGGGTCAAATAATTTTTATATCACATCAAAAATAATCCCTCGCAAAGAAGGAGCTCCTACCCTTTGTGACAGCATGGATGGGACTGGAGAGCATTATGCTAAGTGAAATAAGCCAGACAGTGAGGGACAAATACCATATGATCTCACCTTTAAGTAGAACCTAGTCAACAAAACAAGCAAGCAAAATATAAGCAGAGACATTGAAATTAAGAACAATCTGACAGTAACCAGAGGGGAAGTGGGAGGGGATAATGGGGGGAAGGATTTTCAGAAACAACTATAAAGGACACATGGATAAAACCAAGAGGGGGTGGAATCAGGGGAGGAAGGTGGGGATGCCTGGGGTGGGGGAGGAGGGGTGGGGAGTAAATGCAGACAACTGTACTTGAACAACAGTAAAACAATTTTTAAAAATCCCTCTTAGGCTTGTAAGGGATTCATTATTTTTGTTTTGTCTCCTGCTTTTTTCTAGCTTATTTCAGTGTGTTTTATAAAACAAACCACTTTGTAAAATTTGCCAGCATGAATAATCCATTGCACGAGATTGCTTTACAGAAATATATGAAAATCTAAAACAAGCCAATACAAAGAACTAAATGAACTGCAGGGCTAAAATATGGTCACGATTGCATCCTGAGTCTGTTTTAAATAGCCCATTGGTTGACAGATTCCTTAGTATTTTTTTCATCTTTGTTTGTGAGGAATTGAGAAAAAGCAATACTGTGCTGGCATGTTTTGTGGAGTCAGCATAAGGTAAATTAAAATGTCCATGAAATACCTTGGAATATCAATTGCTACCAAGAAATTTCACTGTGACTATATAAGGAAGAATAGTCCCATGTGTGTATTCTTGATTAAAATTTGCATCTTTTTTACAAATAGTTACTAATTACCGTGTACATTTAAGTCACTTTGTTGCATGGTATTTCATGAAGCCCATTGTACAGCACTCTGTTTCTTCGGTGCTGTGGCTTGAAACACTTCAGCCTCTCAGCCTACTGCTACAATGAAAAATGAAAGGAGGCAAAAACAGTTTCCTGGGAACCGAGCTTGGAGGAGAACACTAAATGCAGAGTGTAATTCATGTGCAGTCCTAATTTTTTGGCATAATTTCTATTCTTCCATGTTAATAAAACATATATAGTCAGACCCTTTCTTTGTTCATTGATTCCATAGTGAAAAAGAACATTGGAAACAAGAGAACTAATTAATTACTTTATTTATTTTGCCCTAGTTTTCTGGGCATGTGTTATCAGAAGGAATTCCACATTTCGTGTCTTTGGGCTTTATAGTTTTCAGAGCTTCTTTCACATACATGATCTCATTGGATCCTCGTCCAATACATCCATTAAAGTCAGCGTGCTGGTAGGTTTTTCCCCCTGTTTTTTACAAAAATCAAGGTAATTAATTTAACTGGAAAGTTTAGTTATTTTCAGACCCAAACATCAACAATATAAGCTCGATGTTTTATATTTGGTTAACAGGAAATCTCTTTATTCTTGCAGCTGAAGTTCTGTTTTACCTTTATTATTCCCTCCCTCTCCAGTTCTTTAAATTGATCTTATCTGCAGGCAGCTTTTCTGCTTTTAATAACTACTCTTTCTACCCTTAAAGGCAAGTTCTAACTTGTCAGTCTCTACTTTAAAACAGCTGTCCATTCATATAGTGACACCCTTAACCCCTATTGAATTTGCACAAGGGAGCCTTCAAGCTTCCTTTCTGTGATATTTCATTCTGCCATTTCTTTATTCCATCACATGTGTATTGATGATTGGCTATAAGCTAGGCCTTATACTAGGAGCCGCCCTCAAGTATCCCACAGTCCAGAGGATATCTGAATAACCAAGCCATCCTCTGTTTATCATGAACTAATAATTTTGCTTAGCTATGGTGCACTGGGTGAGCGTTGATCCCCTCTCCCCCAACCTCTCCCTTCCCATGCTTTGATCTTATAATAATGAAGTTCATGCACATCAAATATACCCTGGGAGAGAACATCAAAGTGCTGAATATAATAATTAATATTGGGTTTTGAAATCACTGATAGAGGGGAAGCATATATAGAGAATATAGGTAGTTACAGTGTCACCCCTGTGGGTATGCTTTATTTTTTAAGGTTCTATTCTTTTTTAACCAGAATCAAAAATCTAATTTTAATCTGCATATTATTTTCATTGGGTTGGGGGATAATTGATGTACACAACTCAGACCAGCTTAAATAACCTGCTAACTTTAAATCTCAAAAATTAATTGTCATCAGAACACAGCTAAGAATTAGAAGAGTGACCCTTGCTATTGGCAGTAATTGTTAAATTAATTGGATCGCCAGGCTACTGAAAATGTGACTGGAAGACAGGAAGAGAAGGTAGGGAGAGGCTTAAAGGGTGAGAAAGACTAATTATAACATGTTTCTAGAACCCTGAAATGAGGAAATTAAGTTTTAGGAGGTTCATTTTTTTTAAGTTTCTTTAAATGCCCACTCATATTATAAACTGTTTCTTGTTCTATGAGGTCTGCTTTACAAAATGTTACATCTGAATAAAACAAAATGTATTGAGAAATATTAATCTATACCAGGATGTGTGCACTTGGCATAGCATAAACACATGCAAAAGACTATGCTTACTGTGCATTGCTATTATCTCAGACTTGTGGTCAACATTTTAAGTAGGGACATCCTCAGTAGACTCTGTTGCTCTCTTGAGATCCATGGAAATCAGTGCAGCCCATGTAAAAAAATATTTCTTTTGATGGAAATGTGTTAAAAGGAAACATTTATAATTTTCATGGCAATCCTCAAACTTTGCTGTCCTACTGAGATAACGGACTCAAGTAAAACATTGCCAGCCTATCAGTGGGACTGTAGCTGAAAAGATAAAGTAGTGGGAGGAGTATGAAAAACTTGCTATTAAGACTTATGTTTTCCAAATTACTTCTCTTAATCAGAAAGGCATCTAGTCATCGTGTATGTCTCTGGTATTACAGATGTATTTAGGCTACTGAAATGGCATAAATGATATATTGGTATTTTTTAGCTGTCACCTTTTTGATTATGGCTACTGAAAATGTAGTTCCACTTTGCCTGCTGAATGGCATAGCCCCTACATGTTTGTTTGCCTTCATGGAGACCACCATCACATCTCGTGATTCTTCTCACCTGGCTCCAGTTCTAGAGACCAAAGAGGTATTACACCCTCCTCATACTTTGCCCTCGCTGCCAGAGGCAACCCAAGGCACTATTGCTTCTTCTGACCCTAACAGAGGATAGCTATTTACACAGGCTCAAAGCTTTCTCTTCTGGGACAAAGATGTTTTGTGGCACACCATCGGATCTGGCAGTTATTTTCAAATAACATTACTGGTTGTGTTAATACCTTCTTCACTTACCTTGCAAAGTCCATGTGGAAGTATGAGGTGTCATGAAAAGGGCAGCTGACCACTACCATTTGTGGCTGTAAGTATTCTCCACTACGTCCTCTTGACCTGATACTGAGGGTTTCAAATGTTTTCTTCTTACTAGTGATATTCCAACTGCCAAATAACTACCTCCCCTTGATAGTAAATAAATTGGTTAAAAAAAAATAAAAGAAGTATTAGATTTTGCTCCTGGATATGTTCATTTTGAAAAGGTAGAGTCCTGTTCTCTTACCCAAAATGCAATCATAACTATCTGGTATGGATCTCTTAGAGATAAAGTTTCAGTGTTCATGATGTGGAGAGTATTATCCTAAATGAAACAAGCCAGTCTGACAAAGACAAGTACCATATGATTTCACTTAGTTTATGAGGGTTCACACACACACACACACACACACACACACACACACAAGAATTATCTTCTGGAGGACAGGCTCCTTGTAGTACAGGCTTCCCCTACTAGGTGAGTGTTCTGGGAATCCATCTGTATCAATATGTGTACCAGCTGGCATTGTTGTAAGAGGCTGTGTTTGACTTCAGTGAATTTTTTTGAAGAGTCTTTTAATGCAGTTACCCATTTCATGGTGGGTGATTTATGAGTGCACCTGCCCACACCACATGCACAACATTCATCAGATTTGACCAAAAACAGTATGACCCCCATGCCCAACCCTCTGTTTACCCAGTCTTGTCCCAGGCATTTTTTTTTTGTTTCCCCAATGAAAAAAGTCCTCAAAGGGAGACATTTTGCCAGTGTGTTAGAGGTGAAACAAAAAATGATGGAAGCACTAAAAGGCCTCAAAATCCACAATTTCAGAAGCTGTTTTGTGTAGTGGAAAAAACGTCTCAAAAGGTGTATTGCATCAAATGGAAAATACTGTGGAGGTGACTGAAGTTTAAACATGTAAGATTAAACACACAATTTTTTAAAATAAATTCCAGTTTTGGGGGTGTTCCCCTCATATTAGAAACCATAGAGAGAGAGAACAGACTGACACCTGTCAAAGGGGAGGGGGTTACAGGGATGGTTGAAAAAAGTAAAGATTAAACAAAAACAAACTTACAGACACAGACAACAGTATGGTGACTACCAGAGGGAAAGGGGGCTTGGGGGAAGTTGGAGGAGGGTAGAGGGGGTGCAATTGGTGATAGAAGGACACTTGGGGTGGTGAACACACAATACAATATACCGATGGTATATTATAGAATTATATACCTGAAACCGGTATAATTTTATTAACCATAGTCACCCCCAACAAATACAGTTTTAAAAGTAGTAGAAATTATTTAATAAATAACCCAGAGACTTCCGGCCAAGATGGAGGCGTAGGTGGACACGCTGTGCCTCCTCTCACAACCAAGATTAAGGACAACAAAAATATGGAACCAAAAAGAAAAAAGAAAACCCAACCAAGACAGAGAGAAAATTGAATTGTGCGGGAGTCCGACAACAATGATTCACCTAGACCGGTAGGAAGGGCGAAGTCAGCGACTGGTGGAGTTGGATCACGGTGGGATAAGCCGGTGGTGGTTCCAGGCACGCAGTCACTCCAGGCGCACAGGCGGCGGTATTGCCAAACGTGGGGAGGCCAGGTGGACCACGGACACACATTCGCGTGCAGATAAACCAGGCGAAAACAGGCAGCAAGACAGACTGCGAGACGCAGGGCCCCAGTGCCGGGAAGTGAAGCCTAAAAGCACCCATTGAAAATACTTGTAGGGGCTGAGGGGCCGGGAGAGAGTCTCAGCCTCACAGGAGAGTTCGTTGGGGAGACCCATGGGGTCCTGGAGTGTGCACAGGCCCATTCACACGGAAATAAGCACCAGAAAGGCCCAATTTGCTTGGGGAAAGAGGCTGAAGGGACTGGAATCCATGAAAGAGCCTGGAGTAAGCACCATCGTTCCCTCTTGGACGCCACCCCCACATCCAGCATCATAACCCATCAACTGGGCTGCCCCACCCTGGTGAACGCCTAAGGCTCCGCCCCTCACTATGTAACAGCTGTGACCAGACCAAAACAAACAAAAAAAAAAAACAAAAACA
The DNA here is from genome assembly GCA_004027475.1 of Anoura caudifer. NCBI lineage: Eukaryota > Metazoa > Chordata > Mammalia > Chiroptera > Phyllostomidae > Anoura > Anoura caudifer. The sequence continues at coordinate 76,049 of PVKU01002881.1, forward strand.
AAACCAAGGATGGCTCAAAAGGGACAACAAACAGACTGAGGCCCAGAGCTAATTCATCTGAGTGACCAGGTGGTCAACCTATCAGATGCAGAGCTCATAGCACTAGTAGCCAACCTATAAGAAGCACAGTTCAAAGCTCTGGTGATTAGGAAGCTCACAGAATTGGTTGATTTTGGTCGCAAATTAGAGGGATAAATGGAGGCTACAATAAGTGAAATGAAGAAAAATGCACAGGGAACCAATAGTGATGGGAGGAAAACTGGGACTCAACTCAATGGAGTGGACCAAAAGAAAGAAAGAAACAACCAAACAGAAAAGAAGGAAGAAACAAGAATTCAAAAAACTGAGGAGAGGCTTAGGAACCTCCAGAACATCTTTAAACATCCCAACATCCGAATTATAGGGGTACCGGAAGGGGAAGAGGAAGAGCAACAAGGGGAAAACTTATTTGAACAAATAATAAAGGAGAACTTTCCCAATCTGGCAAAGGAAATAGACTTCCAGGAAGTCCAGGAAGCTCAGAGAGTCCCAAAGAATTTGGACCCAAGGAGGAACACACCAAGGCACATCATAATTCCATTACCAAAGACTAAAATGAAGGAGAGAATTCTAGAAGCAGCAAGGGATAAAGGTAGAGTCACCTACAAAGGAGTTCCCATCAGACTCAGCTGATTTCTCAAGAGACCTTCCAGGCAAGAAGGGGCTGGAAAGAAGCATTCCAAGTCATGAAAGTCAAGGACCTCCATCCAAGATTGCTCTATCCAGCAAAGCTGTCATTTAGAATGGAAGGGAAGATAAAGTGCTTCTCAAATAAGGTCAAGTTCAAGGAGTTCATCATCACCAAGCCCTTATTATATGAAATGTTAAAGGGACTTATCTAAGAAAAAGAAGATAAAAAATAGGACAGTAAAAAAACATCAAACTCACAGATATTAACAACCACACCGAAAACAAAAACAAACTAAGCAAATGACTAGACCAGGAGCAGGAACACAAAAATGGAGATCACATGGAGGGTTAGCAACAGGGGAGTGGGAGGAGGAGAGAGAGAGAAAAGGTGCAGAGAATAAGTAGCATTGACGGTTGGTGGAAAATAGGGGGTGGGCAAGAATAGTGTGGGAAGAGTAGAAGCTAAAGAACTTATGAAACATGGACATGAACTAAAGGGGGGAATGTGGGTGGGAGGGGGTGTGAAGGGTGGAGGGGAATGGTGGAGAAATGGGACAACTGTAATAGCATAATCAATAAAATATAATTTAAAAAATAACCCAGAAAAAATAAAATTTTGAACACATACACACAAAGTGCTCAATATTTACTAAGAAAGAACTAACCTAGAATTTTAAGGGGAATAGAAATTGATTATTTCATGAACTAAAAAGATGATATTTCTCTGAAAAAATATAGATATGCAAGACAAACAATTTAAGGAGAAATCAATGCATAAAGCGTTACAAGATATAAAGCACCTTTTGTATTCATGCCAAGTAATTTCTTAGTGACTGTTCAGGGAATGCTTGGCATCTTTTTAACTCATTCATTACAATAGCAGATATTTATTTAATACATCATGAATACTGAGCACAGTGGTTGCCACCTCTAATTAGTGCCTTCTGTGTGTTGAGGCCACTTTGGTACCTTCTTCTAGAGCCCTAATAATCATCTCCAGACTGATCAAAGGAGGGTAATTCCTTGCCATATTTCTAGCTGGTATCCTCTGAGTAAGGCTTCCTTGATTAGGGTCAATTCTAATTTCTGTTATTTATATGAATCACTGCTGAGACATAGACAGATACAACTGTACCCCTTTTCTTTGGGGACCCTTCCTGTGTTGGGTGGGATGTTCCTTTTTTCATGTTGTGAAAATCAAGGCTCTTCTGCCTACTCATTCCAACACTGGATAAAATGACAGTGTCACACAGAGAACAGAGCACTCCTTTGGTTGCTTTGACAGTCTTTTTTTGGCCTCTTTTTCTTGCTCTCTGCTGAGTTTTTTAGTCCAGATTTAGTGGTGATGACTAAGAGATTGCCAGGATGTGACAGAGCACTCAGTTCATTGAGTCCTTCCTTGCCATTTCTCAGTAGTAACAATTGCCACGTTTTTCCTCCTAATGTCGTAGGTGCTAGTATCTGTGTCGTATCTGTTATTCGTAACAGATACTAAGTCATGCACACAGGATCAGCGTGTGCCATGACAGCTTCTTTCTACATATAGCTTATTTCATTATATGGTATTAGGGAAATTCCCTGCAGACTTTTTAGACTTTTTACTAGTTAATACTTCTGAATCCTGGAATTTGCAGTACTTAAATCTGAATCTCTGAAATTCAAATTTAGTGAACAAAAATCAGGTGGTCTGCTATGTGCTAGGCAATATGACTGGTCATTTATGAAGGTGGAAGATGGATTCAAAAATAACACAAGACCCTTGCCATTGGGAGCCAGTCAAGCACATGCCTGAGCTACAGGGCCAAGCTGGAGATCTAGCTAGAGTTTATGGGAGCACAAATACATACTTGACTAGAAGAGATCAGATATGATTCCAGAGGTAGTCATATTTGAGCAAAGCCTTGAGGGATGAGGGAAGAGCCAGTAGGTAGAGAGATAGAAGAATAGCACCCAAAACCAAGGAAATGAATGACATCTGGAAAGACACAAAGACAGGATTCTGTGGTAGAGGTTGAGATGGAAGGCAATGTGGTGACTGAACTGTGGAAAACTTTAAATGCGCCATCAACTTGAGATTTTTTCTAGAGGCATGGTGAAACCATAAAAAGATGTGGAGGAAGGGAACTTTATGTTAGCAGTGAAATCTTTTAGCAGAAGGGAAGAGGCCAGTTAGGAAATCATTACAGCAGGCCAGTAAAGAGGTAATAAGGACTCAAACTAGAGCAGTGGCAGTGGGAATGGAAGGTCAGAATCATGTACTGGAGAGCCTGTAGAAGAACATCAAGGTCCCCCGAAGTTTGAAGTGTGAATATTTGCCAGAATGGTGGACTCTAATTACTGAGATAGGGGACTCACAAGTGGAGGTTAGAGGAACTGTGGCTCTGTGCTTCAAATATTCTTCTCCTTTTTTGGTTTTGAACCCCTACCTATCTTTCAAGGCTCAGCTACAACAGCACCCTCTCTGTAAAGCCCAACACTCCCTGGTCCCCCAATCAGAACTGAGTCCTACAAAGAGGAGTTTTCACAGCCTATCAATAGAACACTGGTTCCTATCACATGAAGTTTTCTTGGAATTATGTTTCTTCTTGGGTAGGTTGAATTTTTATGAATCTACTGAGAATCTATCAAGTGTGCCCCAGGCACAAATAAACCCAAAACCTCATTCTAGTCTATGCGCTCTGCGGATTACTGAATGAGATAGATTTTGTGGGTTCTGAGGGGGAAAACAGTTCAATTGTTTAACTTCAGAGAAAGGCAGCCTGAATTAGAAGACTCTGCCCCTCTTTGCTTCACTGACTCAGAGAGTGCTTTAGATCCTGTTGCTGAGGTAGTGTACATTGCTTAGAATGATATCTCATATGAAAGTGAAGGAAGTTAGTGCCATGACATTGCTAAGAAAAGACTGGTGTTCAGAAAGCTTGCAGTATTTTTACAAGGTAGTTTATTTTAGGGTTTTATCAAAATGTATTCCTGATAACATCTCAGCAAATGAGCAAAAATCTAAAGGCTTCCTTGGTGACATTGTCACATGTAGCTCAGTCAGCATTTTCTTCATTATCTTCCACCACAAATGGCACTTTGCTACTCCATGGATTATATAGGGATTAAAATTTGCTATTCATTTACCCTGGCTGGTGTGGCTCAGTGGATTGAGTGCTGGCCTACAAACCAAAGGGTCCCTGGTTCGATTCCCAGGCAGGGCACATGCCGGGGTTGCAGGCCAGGTCCCCAATAGGGGTTGTGTGAGAGACAACCACACATTCATGTTTCTCTCCCTCTCTTTCTCCATCCCTTCCTCTCTGTCTAAAAATAAATTAATTAAATCTTTTTAAAAAGAACATTAAAAATGAAACTTGCTGTCCTTTTCATTTTGCTTGCAAATAGCCTTTTTAATAGCTGTTTATTGGATACACACACACACACACACACAAAACTTCAAGAAGGTTTTCTGTTTCTGTCTTTGTTTGAGAAATGGTTGGTTCAGGAACCCTTCATTTGTATGAGCGAGTCCAAAGAAAACATAGCCAAGCATGTGGTAAAATATCACATTCCAGGGCTGAAAGTCCCCTGGGCTGCTCTGTCATGCCTGCTTGTGGAATTACTGTAAATTCCTTGCTTCTATATTGATTTGCTTGTAAATGTTACTGTAAAGCAAGGATAGGGGTGAGGAGGAATATTTTTTTTAAGTCAAGGTTCAATGATCTAAAAAAAATCAATTTGGTTTACCTGAAACTAAATGGGAGTCTTTGTTTGTAGCATCCCTTAAGAAATATAGGCAGCTAGAATTGTAACACAAATTTCAGCCTTGGGCAATTGAAAGTTATAGTTTATTGTAACTGGAGAATCTATGAAAATTAAGTACAAGGACTGAATGTTTATTTCCTCATATTTAATCCCAAATGGAACAAAGCTCCATGTAATATATTTAGGCTTGTCTTTCAATCTTTGCCTCTTGAATTTGTCTGGTATATTACATTTATGTGGCTGATTCTAATTTTTCCATAAACTTATTACAAAGAGTTAATCATTGACTAGTAACACTTGCACTTAGTGCTTTTTCTAAAGCATCAAACAAAATGTTATGCATATTCTTGTATTCCAATGATAATAGTTTATGCTATTAAAATAGAGCACTGGTCATAAAAGCTTTAAAAAGTATGTCCTGAACTTCCAAGGGGTAATACCACAAGGTTCTCCATGAAATCTATTGCTATAAGTATTGAGCTTCAGTTTATTTACTTTTCTTGTAGGAACATTTCACACCTGAGTGCAAATTCAAAGAATCCGTGTTTGAGAATTATTATGTGACATATTCATCAATGATATACCGTCAGCAGCAGTCAGGCCGAGGATGGTATCTGGGTCTGAACAAAGAAGGAGAGATCATGAAAGGGAACCATGTGAAGAAGAACAAGCCTGCAGCCCACTTTCTGCCCAAACCACTGAAAGGTAAGCTGTGCTGCATATTATAGGCTATGGAGTAAATAAGTATGTACTTAAATCAGTTTTTTCTTACACATTTGAAAATGGAAAATAATAATTCTCCATTAAGATATTTTATACAAAAATTTAGTAATATTTTAAATACTTAAAAATATTAAAGCACTGATAATACCATCTAATCTCCTAATTTTAATTTTTCCATAGTGTATTTCCATTTTGCATATATAACACCATACCTATATAAAAAGTAGTTTAATTGCTAACTCAGGACAGCCAAGAAGCCCAAATTAAGCCAAAATGGTCCCTGGGCAGCAAAACAGATACCTAAATGAATGTACACTTAACAGTTATTGGAAAAATCCTTGGAAACTCTGTAACAGCCCAACAATATAGTCCCAGAATTTTTCATTTGTAGTTTTATTTTCCAGTCATTTTAGCAGATTGCTAGCAAATAAGAAAGGGTAAACAATTGGAATGGGCTGCAGGACACAGGAATGTGTTAGAAGTAATGAGACATGGTAGAAAAGGAAGAAAGAATGCAGGCGAAGCAGAGCAAGACCTCCAAGAGGTTACTGGCCTGAGGTTAGACAAGGGGTTGAGTCAGGCAGACTGCCCAGTCAGTCAGCATACCACTGCTCCACAGCACATTTTCTGGAGCCAGACCACTTGGATTCAAATCCCAGCTTTATCCTTTACTAACGCTAGCCACATGTGTGTGCCTCAAGCTCCTTGTCTGCAAAATATGGATAAGAGTAGGTTCTTCAGAGGATTCTTATACGCATTAAAAGAGATAATGAATGTGAAGCACTTAGAACAGTATCTAGTACATTGTTAGTGCTCCATAAACATAAGCTAGTACTGTTATTTACAACATAACAATAATATTTACCATTTCCTGCACTAAGTATGGTGCTAATATTTAGACACTTTGGGAGTTTCATTTTAAAGCATCGTAGAAATTGGTATTTTTAAATGTTTTAAATTTTAATATTTGGCTTGCACAGCATGCTCTAGATCATATTTAAACTTCTAAGAGCTTTATTAAATGCATTTTTCATCAATCCTCTCATACACATAACCATAAAAGATGGAAATTAAGCATTAGAATTCTTTACACACTACTTCACCAAGAGTAGATTTTGTTTAATCTCATCCAGTTCACTTCCTACTGAGTTCTTAAAAGCGGCATTTTTCGTGTTTGGCCTAAAGCATGGAAGCTTAGTAACCAGAAGAAAAGTCGAGGGCCAGTGCAGGGTGCCCATTCAAAGGTCTTTGACACCGTCTTTCTGTGCTTTTCAGTGGCCATGTACAAGGAGCCGTCACTGCACGATCTCACGGAGTTCTCCCGATCTGGAAGCGGAACCCCAACCAAGAGCAGAAGTGTCTCCGGAGTGCTAAACGGAGGCAAATCCATGAGCCACAATGAATCAACGTAGCCAGTGAGGGCAAAACAAGGGCTCTGTAACAGAACCTTACCTCCAGGTGCTGTTGAATTCTTCTAGCAGTCCTTCACCCAAAAGTTCAAATTTGTCAGTGACGTTTACCAAACAGGCAGAGTTCACTATTCTATCTGCCATTAAACTTTATCATCCACACTAAAGCCCCATAATTTAGATTGAGCTTGTGCAAAACAATGCCAAGCATTATAGGTGAACTAAATCTGGGAGAAGGACTGCCCAATTTTCTCATGATCTCGCTTATACTTTGGGGATGACAAACCACAATCATTTCACAGCACTAACGCTGATAAAAATTTGCCCTCCAAGCAAGAAAATTTAAAAGACCACAATCGCTCTTCAAAAACAAAACAAAAAATTAACTGCTTAAATGTTTTGTAGGGGCAAACAAAATTATGTGAACTGTGTTGTTTTCTTGGCTTAATGTTTTCTATCTACGCTTGATTCAGATGTATTCTTTACTTTGGTATAGTGCAACTTTCTGATTTCTGAAATTCAGTGGTTCTATTGATTCTGTGTCACTTAATCCAAATCAACCAAATTCAGGGTTGGATCTGAATTGGCATCTCAGGCTCAAGGTAACAGTGTTCTTGTGATTTTACCAACTTTTTTTTTTTTTTTAGATTTGTAGTATTCTGGTCAAGTTATTGTGCTGTACTTTGTGCATAGAAATTGAGTTGTATTGTCAAACCCAGTCAGTAAAGATTACTTAAAAAATCATTATCCTCAAGTGTAGATTTCTTTTAATTCCATTTGTGTTATGTTAAACTATTGTTGTGGCTTCTTGTGTAAAGACAGGAATTGTGGAACTGTGATGTTGTCTTTTGTGTTGTTAAAATAAGAAATGTCTTATCTGTATGTGTATGAGTCCTGTTGTCATTGTATTTGGCACGTGAATATTGTGTACAAGGAAATATTAAGACTGGTTACCCCTAAACAACATATAATTATACATGCTTCTGGAAAAGTGTTTAAGACTTAGCTAGGTTTCCATTTAGATCTTCATATCTGTTGCATGGAAGAAAGTTGGAATCTTGGCATAGAGTTGCATGATATGTAAGATTTTGTGCATTAATAATTGTTAAAATCTGTGTTCCAAAAGTGGACATAGCATGTACAGGCAGTTTTCTGTCCTGTGCACAAAAACATTAAAAAAAAGTTGTTTAATATTTGTTGTTGTATACCCAAATACGCACCGAATAAACTCTTTATATTCATTCAAAAAAAAAAATCCTTCAACATGTCTTTATTGAGTGTCTGTTACTTACCATTACCTATCATAGAAACTGGAGTTAAATATTGAATTATACATGATGAGATCACTGCCCTCAGATAATGTACAGTCTAAAGATTCATATTAGCATAAACACTCTTTAAAGTGTGTTTATTGTACTAGTTATTGTACTTAATATTGGAACAAAGAGTTCTCATTCCCATTCAGTGATGGAATTACACAAAAGAGACCTATGTTCTAGTATTCTCTCTGCTGTTCACACTATTTCCCCTTTCTGTTGCTTGCTTTTTTAGGTAGAGGGAAGAAACGAGACTGAACAGCTAAGGTCCTTTCTACCTTTGAGAGCTGAAGGAAAATACAAACATTATAAGATTGTTGACTTTTTCACTAACTCCCCAAAGCTGCCATTGCCTGGCATTGCATGCTTCAGAGTAGTCGATACATGAAGGTAAAAGTGAAGGAACCGGTAAAACATGATTGAATGTTTCTTTCTAGAGCATCCATCAAATACAGTTACTGGGGCCCCAATCAGCATGCTTTTGTACAGAGGGGAGGCTGCCCGTTTTTAAGATGTTTCGGCCACATTCAGCAGGAGCTCCTAGTCCAGGCCAGTTCATTCACGTTGTGATCACATCTTAAGATGTCATCTGGCCTGAGCTTTAAAGTCTACCTGCATGAAGTATGGCTGCCACCCTAGCTTGGACTCAGGTGTCCTTGCACCATGTACCAGAAGTAGATGCATTCAACCCCCTATTAAATTTAATTTATGTATTTATTTTTACAGGGGAAAGGAAGGTGAAAGGGAGAAAAGCAATGTGTGGTTGCCTCTCACATGCCCCCTACCAGAGACATGGCCCACAGCTCAGGCATGTGCCCTGACTGAGGATTGAACCGGAAACCCTTTGGTCCACAGCCCTATGCTCAATCCACTGAGCCACACCAGCCAAGGCAACCCCCTACTCAGTTTTGCTAATTTTCAATCACTAGGGAAGTATGTTGTCTCTCTCTTGCTCCAAGGACTTTAAAGTTTGGTTTATTGACTATTTTTGGTTACTGCTTTTGCTTTGTCATTGTTCAGGAAAAGCATAGGTCTGCTGGTAATAAACAAATCAGTACATTGGTGTCTCAGTGAAGCCTGGCATAGATAAGAGGTGGTCAAAATACCCCAGAAGGATCCTTTTCTGCCAGCATTCTCCTTGAGCTGCCTGAAGTTGTTTTTAACAGAAGGTGAGGTTTGTATAAATCAATAATTAAATAGTCACCCCCTCCAAAAAAAAACCTCCCTACAAGTGAGGATGCTTTTACACATTTTCATTACACACACACACACACACACACACACACACACACTTCAGTAACATTTCTTATGGCAAAATATATTGGCCCTGCCACATGTTTGATGAAAGAATAGGTTTGGAAAATGCTGCAAAGACTCTTGGCTCTCAGACCTTTTGTACACATTAGAAACATCTGGACTGAGATTGCTCAACCGTACCTCCAGAGTTTTTGATTGAGCAGGTCTGGGATGGGCTCAAGACTCTGGAGCTCTAACAAGTTCCGAGCTGATTCTTAGCCCGCTGGTCTTGGGGAACCACACTTTGGGAACCACTAATTCTTTCTTTAGGATTCAAAAATGTGTATTTGTACAACGACTTCTCAAAAGCCCTGTGTTAAGGAAGCCTGCTTAACTTTGAGAAGTACTGGGACAAGTTACTGGCCATGAGCCATAGTTTCACAAAGCGCATATTAACACTGCAGTAGGCTAGTGGGCACACGAGACTTTGTGGGCATCTGAATCACCTGTGGTATTTAGTCTGCTTCCATGGTTTTAGGCTATGCTTGGGAGTCTGCTGAATCTGATGCCCCGCAGCTTGAGAACCACTGCTATATGGTGAAGCTTTCCACCTCATGTCACCACTATCTGTGTGTACCTCATCCTTGCACTGTATTGAGCCTGAGGGACAATGGGGGGGACCCCAACCACTTTCTTCAAACTACTTATAATTATTTTAAAAGCAAAACAAATACCAGCTTTTTCCTGCAGGAGCTGTTTGTACCTGGAGAGACTCATTGTGAAGGAACCCTTAAAGGACTGACAGGGAAAGTGCTCTGTAGCACTTCCCTCCTCTCCCAGTCCTGAGCTAATCAGGTTCACTGAAGAATGTTTCAAAGACCCCAGCTACATGTTCCCGAATTTTCCAAGCATCCATTGTCCAAGTGAACACTTGGAGAATAATGAATATCTAATAGGAGCATCTCTCCATCTGCACCAGTTGATTATACCATTCTCTCATACATGGGATGACAGACTCAGAACTGATAACTGGATTTTTTTTCTTTTATTGATTCCAGAGAGAAGGGAAGGGTTGCAAGAATGAGAGGGAGAGAAACATCAATGTGAAACAGAAACATCAGTCAGTTGCCTCCTGCACACACCCTGAATGGGGATCGAACCTCCAACCCAGGCATGTGCCCTGACCAGGAATCGAACCAGCAAACTTTCGGTCTGCAGGACGATGCCCAACCAACTGAGCCACACCAGTCAGGGCAGAACTGATAACTATTTTGAGTAAATGTCACCCAAATATGCCTTAGAAACCTCATTTAGCTAAAGTTGTCCTCACTAGCACATCAATGTTTCTACCAACAGGCTTTTCAAGGCAATGAAGAATTTTTCTATCATGCTTCCCCGAATTTTTCAACCTCTACTCAAAGCCATTTCCACATTTTAGCTATTGACTACAGCAATATCCACTTGGCAGTACCAAAATCTGTACAGGGATATGGCAGTGGCATAATGGATGACCATTTCCGATCACTAAGTGGTACCCCAAATTATTAACCATATTTACAGTAACAACTTGTAATTGCTCAGTATGCAAAGATGTGGTCTCATGGTTTGGCTGGTTGCAGTTAGCTGTCCTGGAAAGAAAACACCAGGTTGCTGTATTAGCTTTTTCCGTCACCTTTGGTGTGCTTTTTCCCACTAAGGATTGAGAAGGCTATGAGCTATAGTATACTCAACAGTATATATCTCTAATGCTGGGCTGCTATTTAGTTCCAAATGAGAAGAAAGAAAAAAAAATCCTAACTTAGAGAAATAGAATTTGGGTCTTTCATGGGCCCTCATATCCCAGACATTTTTCATGTCTAAATATAATGCTGCTTTTTAAAAATAATTATTTTATTGTTGCTCGATTACAGTTTTCTGCATTCCCCCCAACCACTCCCAACATAATGCTGCTTTTTAGAGGTCTGTTTGCATTTCTTGCACAAAGAAAGCCTATGCCAAATCAATCAGCCATTTTGCTAATATCACATGAGTACCAAGTGTCTGGTATTTATTTCATCACATTTACTCTGATTTACAAAATATAGAAAAGTATATGGCATCACTTTGAGAATATTCCAGTTTCTACATAGGCATTCTTGAAGAGGTTTGTAACAGCTGCAATTCTGTCATCTTGCAGGAAGTCTTTCTATGACACACAGCGTGGATAGTTTTCTGTATTAGAATTCTAAACCAGTCGTCAAAATATCAATCTAGTTTCTCTGTGTCTGCTAATTCTTTTTTCAAACACTATGCCTCTCTGTCTCTCATACAATCATTTTACACGTGCGCGCAGACAGAGATGTGCCTCCTACAGATCTCAGAGATATTCTGTTCCTCTGGGAGGAAGAACGAACACGTCTGTCCAGCAGGGAGACTGGGACAGCCAAGGTAAAAAGCCAGGGCTCTCTGCCTTCTGGCACTGTCCTACCAGCTATGACACTTCTGCACACCAAAGAGTATTGCCGAGGTTTGTCCTGCAAGTCAGCATATCTGCACACTTTTTACACTAAATAATTGTGTGCACTCCTAAAATAATTTGTTGCCAATTCTGTAGAGTTAACAATTAGAGTAAGAAATGTACACAGGTAATGAATGAGTAAAGCTTGGCTCCTGTGAGTCAATTGCTCTGCCTGTGGGCTCAGTGGATATTTATTAGCTTATGAGCTGTCAATGCCACACAGCACATAACTGAGGCCTGGATAAAGCAGTCACGCATGGATGAATGAATTGAGGCTGAGTCAGTCTTGCAGGGGAAAAAAGATACTCTGGGGTTTAACAACAGGGAAATTTTCTTTCCTTACTGAGATTAATAAAGTGAAACTCCAATTGTAAAGAAATACTGAGTTTTACATTCTTCATTATGTAAACCTCTCCATTGCTAATACCCTTGTACAAACTGGATGATTACAACCAAAGTGTTCTTTTCTTCTTTTAAAAATGCAAAACCAAAATGGATTAGTTCTAAAAGGCTGGCTGCACTACAGTTTTCCCTTTAATGTAAAATAGCTGAACAAAACAGCTTTAAAAATGTTTGCATTTCATGGATCCTAGGAACATTTCAAAAAATGTTATCATTGCATTCACCAACATATTCAATGTCAAATACACACAAAGCGAAGGCTTCTGTGTGTGTGTACGTGTGTGTGTGTACTGTGGGGTACTAGAACACAGAGTCCTGCTTCCTAATCTCATTGAGGTTTCAGTAGAGGCCTTCAAATTTCCTTGGAGTAACACACATTGAGTACAGGGTGGGGCATAAGTAGGTTTACCATTGTTCATATGGAAAATAACAATAGTTAATAAATTATCGATTTTAATTAATAAATTAATAATTAATAATACAGGAATGCACTCTGTTTTTCTTACTCACAACTGTAAACCTATTTTTGCCCAACCCCATACAGTATCATGTGACAAACTCTGCTAGAGACCAAATACACAGGTTTTACTTTCTAGAAACTGTCAGTCTAGTGTAGTAGATGGAAATGCAACTATCAAATTTAGTCAGATTATGATTATATCCTAAGAACCCTGAAACACCAAAAGAACCTATGCACCCCAATGTTCATAGCAGCACAATTTACAATAGCCAAGTACTGGAAGCAACCTAAGTGCCCATAAGCAAATGAGTGCATCAGAAAACTATGGTACATTTACACAATGGAATTCTATGCAGCAGAAAGAAAGAAGTAGCTCCTACCCTTCGTGGCAGCATGGATGGAATTGGAGAGCATTATGCTAAGTGAAATAAGCCAGTCAGTGAAAGACAAATACCATATGATCTCACCTTTAACGGGAACCTAATCAACAAAACAAACAAACAAGCAAAATATAACCAAACATACTGAAATAGAGAACAGGATGACAGTGACCAGAGGGGAGAGGGAAGAGGGGAGGGAATTTCAGGGGAAAAGGGGAAGGGTTTGCAGGAGCAATTATAGAGGACACATGGACAATAACGGGAGTGGAGTCGAGGCAGGAGGGAGGTGGGGAGAGCTGGGGGTTGGGCTGGGGTGGGGGGAAAAGGCAGAAAACTGTACTTGAACAATTTAAAAAATGGAAAAAATATAATTAATTAAAAAATGTAGCCAGATTATGATAAATGCTATAATACAGTCAAGGGGCTGGGATGGAAAAACTTGATTAGGGAAATTTGAAAAATTTCAAAGAGAAGTTAATTTTTGAGTTGAGTCTTAAACCATGAGTAAGAATTTAACAGCTAGAAAGCTAACGTAGACGACTCTAGGCCAAAATAACATTATAAACAAAAGCACAAAGTCATGAAATAGCACTGAGTGTCCGGAAAACATTAATTAGCCTAGTAGCTGAACAATAACAGTCAAAGCCTCCGGAATGCAAGAGATGATTGGGAAAAGAATGCTCTCCCTACAATGCTTTATTCATTTTTGTCTCACAGCCTGAAAGAGACTGTGAGCCACCTAGGTCTGGATATTGGGATGTCTCCGAAACCTAGTTGTTCTATGTTTTGTAGAAACTCAATGAGCAAATTATTCTCTTCAGTAGGCAAAAAAACAGAGAAAATGATGTATGAGCAAAGTATGATTCACAGCCATGCTTATTAAACTGAAGTGGATCGGCCTTACTAAATTCCTCCTTCCTGTCTACTGAACAATCCATTCTCTGCTTGCTCTGAAAAGAATTTGCCAAGCATTATGAGCAGTTTGACCATTACAATCATATAGAAAAAGAAAAAAAGCAGCAGGAAGATGAAAAGAAAATGTTCTTCGAACAAATTATTTCTATCCAAAATGTACATTTTAATGATTTGTTAAATAAAGTTTATTTGGAATTTTCAGGTTTCCAAAATTATGTTAAATAATCTCTTTCTTCCCCCACCCCACACACATCCATACACCCCCACACAGTATTTGTTTATGTCTTCAGGAGGGGGAGCTAAAATTTTTATATAATGTTCAAACTTCTTGAGTGTATCAATTGATTTGTTTTGACAAATGCACAGACCATGGATCCCAGACCCTTATCAAGATATAGAATATTTCCATCGCCATAGAAAGCTCCCTTTTGTTCCTTCCCAGTCAACACCTACCCACCCACCCATGGGAAACCAGTGGTCTGCTTTTGTTCATCTTAGATTACATGTTTCCATTCTAGAACTTATTACAAATACCATGTGTGTTCTTTGTGTAAGACTTCTTTTGCTGAGAATGATGTCTTTAGGTTTATCCATATTCTCATGTATTTCATTCCTTTTTATCACTGAGTAGTACTCCATAATATTTCTATCTCATAGTTTGTTTATCTATTTTCTGATTGACATCACCTGAGCTGTTTCCAAATTTGAGCTGTTTTGAATAGAGCTGTTATAAATATCTTTTGCGCTGGTTTGTGGAAATATACTCTCATTTCTCTTGGGTAAATACCAATGTGTGGATTTACTGTGTCCTAGAGTGGGTGTATGTTTTATTTTATAAGAGACTATTACAACTTTTCCCAAAGTAGTAATGCTATTTCTATACTTCTACCAGCAATGTATAAAAGTTCCATTTGCTCCAATTCTTCTCAACATGTAACATATCCAGTGTTTTAAATTTTACCCATTCTGGTGTATGTGCAGTGGTATCACATTTGATTTTAATCTGCACTTCCCTGATGATTAGTGATGTCAAGCACATTTTCATGTGCTTACTGGCCATTCATGTATCCTCCCTTGTGAAGTGTCTGCTCTCCTGATTTGCCCATTTATATTTTGATTATTTATTTTATATATATATATATAAAATTCTTTATATAACCTAGACACCAGTCCTTTGTCAAATAGATGGTGTATGAATATTTTCTCCCATTTTTTGGCCTTTGTATCAATTTTCTTAATGGTGTCTTTTGGTGAGCAGAAATTTTAACTTTGATAAAGTGTAATTTATAAATTATTTTATTTTATGACTGATTTTTGTGTCTTCTTCTTAGCTTTTATGTTTACATCTCTGAGCCAGCTCAAATTAATTTTCGTGTGTAGTATAAGGTACTAGTTGAGGTTTTCAGTTTTTTAAATATGTGGATATGCATTTTTCTCAGCCCCACTGGTTGAAAATACTTTCCTTTCCACATTAGGTTGTTTTGATTTTTTTTTTTTTGGTCAGAAATCAGATAACAATGTATGTGTGAGTATATTTCTAAAGTATTTGATCTTACTGACATATTTTTTATATTTTTACCCAGTACTACACTGTCTAAATTGCTGTACCTTTGTAGTAGGTCTCAAAGTCACATAGTGATTCCTTCAGCTTTGTTCTTCTTTCCTAGATTGATTTTGAAAATTCTAGGTCCTCTGCTAGTAGCTGGAGGTGCCCCTCAAGGCACACTCTTTAGTCTTCTGCCCTTTTACTTTCTCCTCCCCTGAAAGTGCCCACCTGATCTCACATTTTCACCAACCATTGCTCCTGAATAATATATCTCCAAATCTTGATCTCCAGCTAAGTCCAACATATGCCCCAAGGCCATGTATATATTACCCTAAAGCTCAGATATTTCTTCACATTCTTTTATTCTATTGGTCTGATTTCAGCAAGAAAGGTATTTTTATTCATTATTTAAAGAGATTTTTTAAAAAGAAAGTTATTTTTGATATGTACATTAGTACATACTGACAAGTTTCTTTTCTTTTATTTTATATGTGACTGATTTCCCAATACATCCATCCCTCAGTCCAAGCTCCAGATGATTCCAATGCATTGCTTCCTGAAGAAATTCATATCATTTCAGAAAAAAGCTTAGTGTAATTTTAATTTCATTACAATTTGGGAGATATGCACTCTAGTTCCAGCCATCTCACTCACTTGCTTAATGACTTAGGATAAGTCACTTCTCCTCTCTCAGTTTTTTTTCCCCATTGGTAAAGTGAGTGGTTTGGAATCAGTGATGTTTAAGGTCATCCTAGTTATCCTGGCCTAGGATTATATTGAGGGCTGTTATGGTCTGAATGTTTGTGTCCCCCCAAATTCATATGCTGAAATATTAATGCCCAATGTGATGATATTAAGAGGTGAAGCCTTTGGGAGTCTGAGGTCATGAGGGTGAAGCCTTCATGAATAGGATTAGTGTTTTATAAAAAAGACCCCACAGAGACCCATCTCCTCTTCATCCATGTGAGGGCACAACAAGAAGACTGGACCCTGGAAGCAGGACCTCACCTGACAGTGCTGGTACCCTGATCTCAGACTTTCAGCTCCCAAAACTGGGAGAAATAAAGTTCTGTTGGTTATGAGCCACTTAGTCTGTGGTATTTTGTTATAGAAGCCAGAATGGACTGAGAAAAGTACCTTTTAGGTATCTGATTGCAGAAAGATATTTCAGTGAAGTCCTTCCCTCAAAACATAGTACCTAGGCAATTCCCAATCTATTTATACTTCAATTTGGCCCTGGATCTAGAACTGTTTTAGGACTGCACCATATTTGGACCTCAAATGAACTATTTCAGGACTGTACCATATTTGAATCTCAAACTCTGAAAGTAAAATCTCTCATAAAATGGTAAAGAATATGAAATATTCTACCTTTATTATCAAGACTAAGGACCAAAGAGTAAAAAAAAAAAAAAATCCAAGAACAATGACCTCATCTGCCACACTGACTCATTCATTTATCAAACATTTATTGGATTCTTACTAAAGTCCACTTCTTATGTGGGTACTCAGAATATAAGAATGGAATAAATATGGTCCTCACCCCAGAAAAGAATATAGTCAAATGAGGAAGACAGGATATCTTCAAATAAATATCCTATTGACCAGAATGCAGTAGAATATTTACAACGTTTTACCGGACTATTTTCTGATAAAGTAGCAACATCAGAGCGAATACTAAGGCTTATGCTACCAATTATGGAACTTGAGTTAGTTCAGTCCCTTGGGCTGTAGGGTTTTTTAAGGAAAATGCATCTTCCCCTTCCATCCTGGCATTGCTAGCATGAGAACACATCAAAGATCTTACATTTTCTCATGGTCAGAATTGTTCCCACAGAATAAAACAGGAACAGCGGCAAAATGCCCTAGATCTAAAACTACCCTTTAGTGAGGTTGAGAGGCTGCCATTCTGAAAGTCACTGTTAAACATTTACAGAGTAAAATTTTAACAAACACACACAAATAAGCAACCCTATGCTCCCACAACTCTCCCCATTTACAGCATCACCATAATTCTTTACTCGGGTACAAGGTAGTGTTCAGGAACCTTTATTTCTGCCATGGTATTCACTCAAATAGATCTATCGTAGTTCCTTTCAGTTCCAGGTTACTAGTTCTGACTCCTTCCCATATCTTCTCTCAATATGAAGAAAGCTATGAAAATGCAGTTGGGAGTGATTCTACAACTATAGGAATAAGCATGAGTCTACTCTGATTTCTTTATATTTTTATCTTGAAATAATTATAGATTCACGGAAGATGCAAAGAGTACAGAGATGACTGTGTGCTCTTTACCTAGTTCCCCAGTGTTAACAACTTACATAACTATTGTACAATATTAAAAAAAAAGAAATTGACATTTGGTACAATCCAAAAACCATATTTAGATTCCATGAATTTTACAATGCACCCATTTGTGTGTGTGTGTGTGTATGTGTTTCCATGCAAAGTTATCTATGTATAGATTCATGAAAATAAATGGAATGAGTATAGAAAATGTGACGGAATATTTTTGTTGTTTTTTATTGAATTTATGAGGTTATATTGGTTAATAAAATTAAAGATATTTTAGATATACAATTCTACATTACATCATTGGTATATTGTATTGTGTGTTCACCACCCCAAGTCAAGTCTCCTTCCATCACCATTTATCCCCCTGTACCCTCTTCTAACTTCCCTCATACCCCCTTCCCTCTGGATATCACCATACCATTTCCTATGTCTATCTTTTTTTTCTTGGCTTAATCCTTTCACCTTTCTCACCCAGCCCCCAATCCCCTCCCCTCTGACAGATGTCAGTCTGTTTTCTGTATCCATGAGTCTCTCTCCACTTTGTTAGTTTATTTTGTTCATGAGACCTCACATATAAGGGAAGTCATATGG
The DNA here is from genome assembly GCA_004027475.1 of Anoura caudifer. Classification (NCBI taxonomy): domain Eukaryota; kingdom Metazoa; phylum Chordata; class Mammalia; order Chiroptera; family Phyllostomidae; genus Anoura; species Anoura caudifer. The sequence continues at coordinate 94,232 of PVKU01002881.1, forward strand.
TACTTGCTTTTCTATGACTGGCTTATTTCACATAACATAATACTTTCTGGGTCTTAGCAATACTTATATTTGACAAAATAGACTTTAAAACAAAGCCTATGGAAGGAGACAAAAAAGGATACTACATGATGATAAAGGAACAATCCAACAAAAAGATATAACCCGTAAATATTTATGCACCCAACATAGGAGCACCTAAATATATAAAGCAAATCTTGATGGATATAAAAAGAGAGATTGACAGAAATACAGTCATAGTTGGAGATTTTAACAACCCATTGACTTCAATGGATAGATCTTCCAGGCAGAATATCAACAAGGAGACAGTGGCCTTAAATGATATAATCAAATAAATTGAATTGATATCTTCAGAGCAATTCACCCCAAAGCAGTAGATTATACATACTTTTCTTTTTAAAAATGTATTGTATTGATTATGCTATTACAGTTGTCCATTCTTTTCTCCCCTTTATTCCCATCAGCCCTGTACCCCCCTCCCACCATCATTCCCCCACCTTAGTTCATGCCCATGGGTTGGACATATAAGTTCTTTCGGTTCTCCATTGCCTGTACTATTCTTAAACTCCCCCTGTCTATTTTGTTCCTACCATTTATGCTACTTATTCCCTGTATGTTTTCCCCCATTCTCCCTCCTCCCTCTCCCCTCTGATAACCCTCCATATGATCTCCATTTCTGTGAATCTGTTCCTTTCTAGTTGTTTGCTTAGTTCACTTTTGTTTCTTTAGGTTCGGTTGTTGATAGTTGTGAGTTTGTTGCCATTTTGCTGTTCATAGTTTTGATCTTCTTTTTCTTAGATAAGTCCCTTTAACATTTCATATAATAAGGGCTTGGTGGTGATCAACTCCTGTAACTTGACCTTATCTGAGAAGCACTTTATCTTCCCTCCCTTTCTAAATGACAGCTTTGCTGGAGAGAGTAATCCTGGATGTAGGTCCTTGCCTTTCACGACTTTGAATACTTCTTTCCAGCCCCTCCTTGCCTGTAAGGTTTATTTTGAGAAATCAGCTGATAGTTTTATGGGAACTCCTTTGTAGGTAACTGTCTTCTTTTCTCTTGCTGCTTTTAAGATTCTCTCCTTCTCTTTAATCTTGGATAATGTAATTATGATGTGCCTTGATGTGTGCTTCCTCGGGTCCACCTGTAACAGGGTGCAGCCAAGAGGGGGGCCCCAAAAGGGAGTTGGAATGGGGCCCAGAACTCACGGTGTCCAGGAAATATTAGAGGGACATATAAGATGTCCTCACCCCCTCCCCCACAGGTATGAGTTGGGGGAAGGGACACATGGAGCAGGGCCATTGAGTTGTTTTGCATAGCAATGGTTTTGCAGATAACCCCCAGAATGGTCATTTAACATATCTATAACCTTTAACTGGTTTCATAGATATGTTAAACAGCTGTGGCCATGCTCTGAGCCAGGGGGATGGAAAGGACTTCCCCAAGGACGTGACTGGGGGAGGAACCCTAAGTTAAAGCACCTGCGTGGGAGCTTGGAGAAGATTGGCTCCAGAAAATGAGGACACGCCTGCCCAAACTCATGATGGCATCCCAATAACCTTGGAAACATACAGGAATGCTGGCAGGTGTAACCGATTGTAGGAGGAGTTGGAAATAGGGCTGCAGAGGAGGTTTGACGCCAGTATTTAAAACAGAGACGCAGCAGCCATTGGAGAGATCCATGCGGTTTCACCAGAGAGCAGGACCCGCAGCTCCATGAGGGAAAATCACTATGTGGCTTTAGCAGAGAATTGCCACTAGGCTTTGCCCGAGTGGAGACCCTCTCGCAGCTTTGCCAGAGGGAGAGATTCCACGTGGTTTCACCAGAGTGCAAACCCCTGCAGCTTTGGTGAAGAGGGAGAGCCACGAGGTTTGCCACAGTGGGGACCCCTTCCCCACAGCTTTGGTAGAGGAGGGACCACGCGGCTTTGGGGTGCTCCCTTCGGCTGCGTGGCCTGGGAGCAAGAGAGACTGCCTGGAAGAAGGGTGAAAGAACTCTTGCCAGTAGGCCATGAGAAGGTGCCACATGGCTTCAGATTAATTAGAGATCCTGCCTGGACAATGACACAGCTGACTGTGTCAAGAGCCTGGATCCCGGACGTGTGCTTCTCTTCCTTGCAATTACGGTACCCTGAATTAGGGCAGAGGGAGATAGGAAGCACTGTGGGCATCTGTGGGTATCCTGAAGGACTTTGATATTTTAATGGAGATGTTAGGTTACTACTTTAACTCTGTATAGTATTAGATAAACATTTCCTTTCCTTTTCACAAATCTCTGGCTTTGAGAGACATCTTTCCATAAGGCGGCGGACAATAACGAACCTTTTCTGTTGCTCGGTAACAGTTTTTGGGGGCTTGTCCGGGATCTTAATTGCCCGTGGAAGACTGACCCCTCAGGTTTGAGAAAGTGAGTCTTTGGAAGTGTTTTGCCAGTCTCGAGAACCTTTCTGTTTGCTCTGCAACACACCTTCTTTGGGACTCCCTGAGCTTCCTGGACTTCCTGGAAGTCTATTTCCTTCGCCAGATTGGGGAAGTGCTCCTTCATTATTTTTTTCAAATAAGTTATCCATTTCTTGCTCTTCCTCTTCTCCTTCTGGCACCCCCATGATTCAGATGTTGGAATGTTTAAAGTTGTCCTGGAGGTTCCTAAGCCTCTCCTCATTTTTTTGAATTATTGTTTCCTCATTCTGTTCTGGTTGAATGTTTCTTTCTTCCTTCTGGTTCAAACCATTGATTTGAGTCCTGCTTTCCTTCCCATCACTGTTGGTTCCCTGTACATTTTCCTTTATTTCACATTTCATAGCCTTCACTTTTTCCTCTATTTTGCGACCATACTCAACCATTTCTGTGAGCATCCTGATTACCAATGCTTTGAACTCTGCATCTGATAGGTTGGCTATCTCTTCATCAATTAGTCGTATTTTTTATGGAGCTTTGATCTGTTCTTTCATTTGAGCCTTTTTTCTTTTTTTCTTTTTGGTCTCAGTGCACCTGTTATGTAGTAAGGGGCAGAGCCTTAGGCATTTGCCAAGTCAGGGCAACCCAAGTTGCTGTGTTGTGGTACTCTGTGGGGGAGGAGTCTGGGAGGGAACAGTGTGGCTTTTCCCGCTTTCCACTGGCATTGAGTCACTTCCTCTGCTACCCACAATCAGATTGGGCCCTTCAGTTGCTGATTCTCCGGTAGGTGGCTTTGTGTACATTCTAGGACCCTGTGAGTCTCTCCAACAAATTCTCCTATGTGGCTGGGAGTTTTTCCTGCCTCCTCAACCCCCACAGGTTTTTTCAGTCAAAGGTTTTGAGGCTTATTTCACCACACTGGAACCCTGGGTTGCGCAATCTGTCTCGTTCCCCAGTTGTTCCTCCCAGTTTATCCATACACAAATGTGGGACTGCCAGCTCCACCAGCTGCCAGCTTGCCCATGAGTTCTCTCTGCTAGGCTGCCAGTCTCCACCCCTCCTACCAGATTGGATGAATGTTTCTTCCTTAACTCCTTTGTTGTCAGACCTCCATACAGTTCAGTTCTCTCTTAGTTCTAGTTGTTTTTTTGTTTTTATTTTTTTAAAGATTTTATTTATTTATCTTTTGAGGGGAAGGGAAGGAGAGAGGGAGAGAAATATCAATGTGTGGTTGCCTCTCATGTGTCCCCTCCTGGGAACTGGCCTGCAACCCAGGCATGTGCCCTGACTGGGAATCGAACCGCGATCCTTTGCTTCGCAGGCCCGCGCTCAATCCACTGAGCTACATCAGCCAGGCCTGTCTTTTTGTTTTTAAATTTGTTGTCCTTCTTTTGGTTTTGCGAGGAGGCACAGTGTATCTACCTATGCCTCCATCTTGGCCAGAAGTCTATCTTTTCAAATAAGTTTTCAATTTCTTGCTCTTCTTCTCCTTCTGGCATCCCTATGATCTGGATGTTGGCATGTTTGGAGATGTCCCACAGGGTCCTTATACTATCCTCATTTTCTTTAATTCTTTTTTTCTCCTTGCTGTTCTTGTTGAATACTTATTTCTTTCTTGTGTTCCAAATCATTGATTTGAGTCCTGGCGGCACCCCCTCCACTGTTGGTTCCTTGAAGATTTTTTCTTTATTTCACTTTGTCTAGTCTTAATTTCTTCCTTTATATTGTTGCCATACTCAGTGACTTCTCTGAGCATCCTGATCACCAGTGTTTTTAACTCTGCATCTGATAGGTTGGTTTTCTTCATTTTGTTTAGTTCTTTTTCTAGGTTTTTGTTCTGTTCTTTCATTTGGACCATATTTCTTTGCTCAATTTGGCAGCCTCCCTGTGTTTGTTTCTGTGTATTAGGTACAGCTGCTTTGACTCCCTGTCTTAGTAGCATGGCCTATTGTAGAAAAGACACCTATAAATTATGTGGGGTGGAGCCTTAGGTAATCACCAGGGTGGGGCAACCCTCTTCACCACTTTTTGGCTCTGTGGGGGAGGGGAGGGATTGCAAAGGGGATATTGCTGCTGCCTGGCTTCTGGAGGTTTGCCCAGTACTCTCCCTGTTTCCACTCACTTCACTTACTCCCCATATGTGACAGGCGCCCTTCCAGCTGTTGTCCTGGCACTAAATCCCAGAGAGGGTGGGTAGGGTCTGCATGCATTTTAAATCCATTCAGGCCCTTTCAGCAGAACCTCCTGAAAATCTATCAGTTTCTTCCCCTGCCCCAATACCCACTGGTTTTTACAGCCAGAAGTTATTATGATTTACCTTCCTGGCACTGGAACCCTAGGCTATGCGGTCTGGCCTGGGGCTGGGGTCACTTGGTCCCAAGATATCCGTCCTGATTTTTATCCACCACACATGAATGTGGGACTACCTGTTCTTTCATCTCTGCCTCTCTGTGCCATTGTGTCTCTGTGCCTCTCCACCTGTCTCTCCATCTCCTCCCCTTCTACCCATCTGGTTTAATGTGCCTTCTTTAAATCCTTGGTTGTCAGACCTCCAAAAAGCTTGATTTTTCTGACAGTTCTGGCTGTTATTTGCTTTGAGGTCTGGTTGTAATTTTTTCTGTAGTTGTGCAAGGAGGCAAAGCGTGTTACACCTCCATCTTGACTGGAAGTTCCATTCAAGAAGGTGGCAATATGTTTTAATGGGTATTATTTAAAATGGACAAAATGAGAAAAGAGATTAAGTATGAAAGTACATGAACAGAAGCATAGGAAAAGTCTTTGGCTAAGAAAATGAAAAAATCCAAAGAGGTTGGATGAAATAATGAAAATATATAAGGAAAATCATCATTCATCCAAGGAATCAGAATCTTTACAAGAAGTGACAAAGATCAGAATTTATACTACAGTGATATGCATGTTCTCCCAGGATGTGGAGGAAGAAGTTAAAAAGATGACTATAATGGCAGGAATGGTAGGTGTGAGGGATTGGGCAAATATAGACAATTAGCACTCTTGGACCAGGAAGCAGAGCAAATTGTGAAACCAAAATAAGCAAGATCCAATAAGGAAATTATTTCTGAAGAAGGAAAAAAATTAATACCAATAAAAAAATTTCAGGGCAAAACTTTTTATCTTTATGATCAAGAAAGCAAGCCTGATCAGACCCCAAATGTGATCCTTTCCCAGACTTCCTCATCTGCTTAACCGATTCTCATTTAGGAAAAATGTAAATGGAAATACACGTACTAAAAACAGAATGCTATAAATAGAATGATATCATTTGCTTCCAAAGACTCAGTATACTGGAGCGATGTGAAAATAATAATAAAAGTGAGATATTTAATAGCAAACTTTGGGGGTAAGGTTAGTTATCTCAGGGTAAATCCTCCAGCTGCAAATGCTGCCAGTGAGTGCCCTCTGGGTAAATGGGAAATACGTTGTTCAGACCAAAAACAGAGAATTACCATATACTTCACTCTATTCTTGATCCTTTTTCTCTAATAATTTATATCCAGCCTGTAACTATTATCAGTTCTACCTTCAAAATACACCCCCAATCTGAATACTTCCTTGCACCCCTGCCACTACCACCCTAATCATAGTCAACATTATCACCTCTTGTTTAGACTGTAGCCTTTTCTTTACTAGTTTCCAGGCTTCCACCCTTCCTCATCAGTTTATTCTTTTTTTAAAAAAGTAGATTTTATTGATTATGCTATTACAGTTGTCCCAATTTTCCCCCTTTGCCCCCTTCTACCCAGTGTCCCCTTCCCTCCAGCAATCCCTGCCTTAGTTCATGTCCATGGGTGGTGTGTGGAAGTTCTTTGGGTTTTCCCTTTCCTATACTATTCTTAATTTTCCCCTGCCTATTATGTTCCTACCAATTATACTTGATCCCTGCACATTTTCTTCCATTCTCCCCTTCCCCCTCTCAGCTGATAACCCTCCAAATGATCTGCATACCTATGATTCTGTTTGTGTTCTCATTGTTTGCTTAGTTTTTTTTTTATGTTTAGAGTCAGTTCTTGATGGTTGTGAATTTGTTGCCTTTTTAATGTTCATGGTTTTCATCATCTTATTTTTTTTAATTTAATATATTTTAAAAAATATTTTATTTTATTTTTTTTGAGAGAGAGAGGAAAGGAGGGAAAAAAGACAGGAAGAGAAACATCAATGTGTGGTTGCCTCTCACATGCCCCCTATTTGGGACCTGGCCCACAGCCCATGCATGTGCCCTGACTGGGAATTGAACTGGTGACCCTTTGCTTCGCAGGCCCATGCTCAATCCCCTGACCCACACCAGCCAGGGCTGATCTTCTTTTTCTTAAATAAGTCTCTTTAACATATTCTTTACCTAATAACCAGAGTAATTAGTAAAATTCAAAATTCTGTAAGGTTAAACACATTCTGCCACCCTCACTGCTTCTCTGACCTCATGTTCTAATTCTCTCCCACTCATGCTCACTCCACACCAAGTACACTAGCTTCCTTACTTTTTCTTAAAAATATCAGACCATATCTGATTTAGGGCAGTACTTTTCATGTGCTGTTCTCTCTATCTGGAACATTGTTTACACAGATCAAGATCCTTGCATGGCTTACTCCCTAACTTCTTCCATTTCTCTTCTGAGATATCACTTTATCAGAGTATCCTTCCTGAACCACCGTAATCAAAATTGCAACCTATCTCTGCTACCATCACTCAATATCCTCTTCTCAGCTTGGTTTTTCTTCATAAAACTTATTGACACCTGATGTATTGTAGAGGGTTTTTTTTTATCACTATCTTTTTTTTTTTCTGCTGTGAGGGTAGAATCATCATCTTTCTTGTACTGTAGCTGGGGATATATCCCCAGGGTGAGAAACAATGTCTGACATAGAGTATGTGCTGAATGAATATGTGTTAAATGAAGAAATGAGTGAATCATTGTTTTCAAGTAGCATTGTAATAAACAAGGAAAAAAAGAGAATAAACTAAAAATAGATAAAAATAAATCTAGCATATGAGTAACAGAGGAAAATGAGGGAGACCTTGAAATAAGTGACAGTTAATGAAAACACAAAGAGGAATGAGGTAGAAAAAAATAGAATGGTAACAGTGATGTAATATTAGAAAGGAGAGTAACTGTACTGGGCAAAGCATTAGGGAGAGAATACAGTGACCTTATTTTTGCAAGGTAAGAATATGAGCTTTATTTATTTATTTAGGTCAGGATGGGCTAACTACAGACTTTGAGGGGCTCAGGAAAGAGCGGAGAGGGTCCTAAGTTTTCATCTTGGGTTTAACTTAAGGCTTTTCACAAGCATGAAGTAAAGGCTAAAGAAGAGTAGTAAACTATCTGCTTGAGTGTAAATGGCATGGACATGAAGGTAGAGGCCCTTGGCTAACACCAGGAGAGTTTTAGTTCCACGTATTTAGGAAATTTTTGTCCAAATATTAGTCAACCAGTAATCTAACTGAGCAGAGACTTCAGTGGCTGCACACAACAAAGAATTTACTTATAATAAACACAGACTTTAGAAACAGCTCAGGAATGTGACTAAACAAGCAAACAACACCAAAGAGCAAAAATAACACACCCCAGGGAGAAGGAGAAATCTGATTTCAAGCATTGACATATTATGGCATATAAAATAATCGGTTTTCAACAAAAAAATTATGAGGCACGCAAAGAAACAAAAGGGTATGGCACGCAAACAGGAAGAAGTTGATAGAAACTCCCTGAAGAAGTATAGATATTGCACTTTAGTACACTTTAAATCAACTATTTTAAATTAACTCAAGAGCTAAAGGAAAATGTAGACAAAGAACAATAAAGAGATAGAAAATAGGCATTTACAACTATAAATTTTCCCGTAAACATTGCTTTAGGTTCACCTCATAAGTTTTGGTATGTTGCACCAAAATACTTACTGCTACAATCGGTGAATAAGGGTTGAGTTTGGGATGCATTTGAAAGTGTAGTATACTGAATGTGCTGAAACACTGAATTTGACTATGAAGAGAAAGAAATAAGTCACAAAGGCACTTAAAATCTTTACCTAAGCAACCTAGTTTATGATGGTGCTGTTCAATGAAATAGGGAACACTGAGGAAATGAATTGTATGGGTAGAAATCAAAGGTCTTTTCTGGATCATTTAAAATTTAGATGCTTATTAGATGTGAATCTGCTTTATATAATCTAGAAAACATATGAAGGCCATGTAGTAAACTTTGTAGACTCAAATATTTATATATTGGGTAAAAGAGGAGGGAAAAGTAACAAAGGAAGTTGAAAAGGAAAAGCTAGTAGAATATTTAGAGAAGCAAGGGACTGTGGAATACTAAAAGGCAAGTGAAGAAATTGTTTCAAGAAGGAGACCATGAGCCCTCACCAGTGTGGCTCAGTTGGTTGGACATAATCCCACATAGCCAAAAGTCACAGGTTCAATTCCTGGTCAGGGCACATGCCTGGGTTACAGATCTCACATTGATTTTTTTCTATCCCTCTCTTTCTCCCTCCCTTTCACTCTCTCTAAAAATAAATAAATTTGTTTTAAAGAGACCATGAAACTGTGTCAAATATTCTTGTTAAATCCTTAATATAAGATCATTAGATTTGGCAATGTGAAAATTGTTTCAGTGGACTGAAGGGGGTAAAAGCCGTATAGATGTGGGAGACAAGAAAAATATAAGTATAGACTAGTCTTTTGAGGAGGTTAGCTAGAAAGAGAAGCAGAGGACTATGGCAGTGTCTAGGGGAGAATGGTAGTTTCTAAACTACTCTCATGATTTCCTGACTCTTGGTATTCACATCCCTGTGTAACCCTCTCACCTTGAGTTCCGGCTGAATTTAGTGACTGGCTCCTAATAATAGAATGCAGCAGAAGTGATAGGGTGTTGCTTCTGGGAGATTAATTTACATAAAGACTATAGCTTCTTTTTTGGCTTCTTTCTTTTTCTTTCTCTGTCTCTCTGAACACTAGTGCTGGGGGGGAAGCAAGCTGCCATCCCAACTCTGTGGAGAGGACCAAGGTGTGTGCCAAGCAACTAAGGACCTCTGTCTAATAACCCAAGAGAAACCAAGGCCTATCCACAACTTGGTGAGTGAGCAAGGAACTGAATCCTTCAGCTCCAGGAGACTTGGGACTACAGTCCCCACTGAGAGAACCTGAGCCAGGGCCACCAAGTGAGTTGCTCCCAAATTCCTGATACACATGAACGGTGAGAGAATCCATACTGTTTTCAGTTGATAAGTTTGGGGGGATTTGTTACATGTCAATAGATAACTAATAGGGAGTGGAGGAGTGGAGAAGACTGTTGTACAGTGTAGGAAGTGTTCCTTTTTTAAAGGGGAGATTTTATAGCATGTTTGTATTTTGTTTCTCATCAACATTATAATGATGCAGTGGAGAGGGGTGCTGATTGTAATCCTTGGACTAAGGTGGAAGGGTTGCTGTTAGATAGGGATAAAAAGAATGAGGTAATGTGTGTGTGTAAAATGAAATTGGGATAGTAGTTTTGGTGGTGCAAGGATGTATAAATTCTCTTCTGGTTGCTTGGGTTTTCTCAGTAAAAGAAGGGAGGTGAGCACCTTATAATGAGGAGAGACAATAAAACTAAATTTGTAATATGTATTTTTTATGAAAATTAACCTACAGTATAAACACAGCCTATAGAATCTGAGTAAAATAAAAGTGTACCCAGAACAAAGAAAATATGATTTTTTTAACTGTTGTCAAAATGTTTTTTAAACTTTCAGACCTCCCATCCCTCTCCTTAAATAACATAAAGGTGTAATGAAAATAAACTTTACCACAGCCGAATAGAATAGCTACAGAAATTCCTAGGACTTTTTTGGGGGGGTCACATATATCTGTGAGGACCACATACACACAGTCACATAGTGCCAAGAACAATATGCATTTGTGGGCAACATAAAGGAATTTGGGCATTTAGAGTTCACACTGTAGAGGCAAATGCTGTGTCTTGGATTGGGATTCCATGAGCTATGAAGTCTGGGTCCACTCATGTCTAATCAGCATAATTTGAACTAAGTAAACTAGCCTCAATCAGAACTTGAGAACAGGAATCAGTTAAGAATTATCAAGTGTTACAAATTAATGAAAGAATTAAAAATCCAGCCCTGGCTGGTGTAGCTCAGTGGATTGAGCGTGGGCCTGTGAACCAAAGGATTGAGGTTCAATTCCCAGTCAGGGCACATGCCTGGGTTGCAGGCCAGTTCCTGGCAGGGGATGCATGAGAGGCAACCACACATTGACATTTCTCTCCTTCTGTCCTTCCCTTCCCCTCCAAAGATAAATAAATAAAATATTTTTAAAAAGATATATATGTAAAAATCCAAAAATACAAAAGCAAAACCATCTAAAAAGCCACACATATGAGGTTTGGAATTAACATCCCAATAACCCCATCATTGATAAATGGATAAATAAAACATCTTAATTCAAATCCACTGCGAAGTTCTCAGAGCATAATTTAAAAAATTAAACAGTAATTTAGAGAACTCATACTGCAAATAGAAATCTTCAAAGTGCTCCCTGACAATTCCCCATCAAGGCATGTGCCTGGGTTTTAGGTTTGGTCCCTGATTGGGCTGCGAACAAGAGGCAACCAATCGATGTTTCTCATGTCAATGTTTCTATTCCGCTCTTTCTCCCTCCTTTCCCCTCTCTCTAAAAGTACATAAAAATATTTTTAAAAGCTTTAAAGTGCAATCAGTTATGATGTCCAATGTCTAATTACCACCCTTGAAAAGTTTAGTATTAAATTCACTTTCACTTTGCCAGTGTTGATGGGACTCATTTCAGATATGAGTCCACATATTTGAAAGAAAGTTTGGAATAGATGGAATCTACAGAATAATCACAATAACAGCTGTTGAAATTACTTGCATGCATGAATCAAACATTTATTGTCTCTCCTAAGCTAAATCATAGATCAAGCCCAATCACTGATGGGTCTTCTAACTCCATCTCACAGTTATGTTTACCTTTTCTATGTACTGCACCTGCAATATTTTGGGGCTTATATATAGTGTGAGGTATCTGAAGTCCATATCTAGATAATGTACATGAAACCCATAAAGATTAATTTGGTCCCACAACTGGGAAGTAAAAGGGTACCATTATGGAAAGAAATCATGTGTTGTTAGGCAACCATTGCTAAATAAATCTCTTCCTACTCTAAATTCCCATAATATTTCATCTTTTTTTTGCATTTATTATGTTGTTCTTGTTGTTATATTGTTATTTGTGAGTATGAGTCATAAACTTAGAGCTCTTTGAAGGTATGTATTATCTCTGATTCATCATCAAATATGGTAGTCATTATAGCAATTCACAAAATATGTCTGATTCTCCAACCAGAGATGGTAAGAAGTGGGTGACACACCCCTGTCCCTTCAAAGTTAAGTCTGCCTCTTCATTTGGTGGTTAATTAAAATGTGAGTGGAAAGAATGCTTGTAACTTCCAGGTGAAAGCTTAGAACTAAGATATAATCCACCACATTCTCTTTTTCTGGCTCAGCAATTACAGAATCATAGAGAGAGAACTTCCCTCAAAAAAGGTCTGTGAGTGAAGAGATAGGCAGAAAATTTCTCCCAACCAACATGTGGTAGACATGTAGCATGAATGGAAAATACATTTTTGTTATTTTAATACTCTCATATTTGGGGGTAGTTGGTACAGCATAAGTAAGCCTATTCTAATACATCGTGCAGCCCCTAGCACTGAACACAGTGCCTTGTAGATACTGTTCAATTACTAAGAGACTTTCAGATCTGAGGGTTAGTTTCATTCTCTGAGGAGTCTTTCAGCTCAGTGATGTAGACTGCTATCACTGTGGAAGCCTATATACAGGGTGGGAGAAAAGCAGCTTTACAAACCTGCTTTTTTTGTAAGTATGCAAAACACAGTTTATTCTTGTATTATTATTTATTGTATTATCTTCCATACAAACAACTGTAAACTTATTTTTGTTCCACCTTGTATTTCTTTCTCAGCTTACTGTGAGGAACATATTTACGTGAAGAGGGTGATATTGATCTTTCTCACACAGCTTACCCTGTCACTAATCAACAATTAAATCAACCTGATTTTTTAATACCTGCTCTTCATCAGGATAGCCACAAAACCCTAGGACACCTGTTTTGGCAGGTACTACAGGGAGCTTCTACACACCTCCTCCATCATATAGATGACCATGAAAATGACCATTATACAGATGACACATGATCAGAGCAGGAAAGGATGAAGGCCATAATCAGGGGCAGAAGAAGGAGTAAGTATGAGTAACTGAAGTACTTACAGACTAGTGGGCATGTAAGAGAAGAATATATGAGCATAAATAATGAATAAACTGATACAGGCTGTTATTGCAATGGACGCCCATGAAAGGAAAGGCTAGATCGATCGGTCGATCTATCTATCTATCATCTATCTGTCTTATTCTATATATACACATTAGTAACATAATATAAATTTGTTCCATGACACTCAGGTGAAACTAATAGTGCATTTCTTTATTTTAAAAAATCTAATTAAAATGAGCTTTGACATTACCAAGATTAGCAGGAAATTAAATCTCAGGCATTATTGTGAGGTTTCACACAATTATTTTCTTTGCATAAAATTGCTGAGACTAATATAATCCAAGAAATTTGGGGAAGGCTGCCTGGTTGTTAATCCAATTAAGTCATTAAGAAAACAATTAAGACATATGACACATTCAAATACAGTCAGTTTTCCTGCTCAGATCCTACATCCCTGACATGAATTTGGCCACTAGGATACCCACTGCCCCTTGGAAAGCAGTGATTCTTAGAGGTCAGTCACTTGGATCCACACATGTAATCCTCCAGGTCAAAAAAAAGATGACAAATCCTAACTTTGTGTTTGAGAATGCTATATATGCCCCAATATTCAGAGAGTCCATGAATTTTCAATCACCTCAGCATAGGGAAATACAGCTCTTAAACATTTCCCTTTATCAAACAGTCTAGGCTTATATGTATGTAAATATAGAGACATCTGAAACAAAAAATGTAAAGCCTTGAAACCACCAGGGCAAAAAATGCATGAAGAAAATTGGATCTTTTGGATACATACTAAGAGAAACATTCACTAATAAATGGCATTAAAAATCCTACACAAGTTGAATCAATTTCTGGAAAAATACAAAATGCCAAAATTGGCTTAAAAATTAAACTTGATTAAGTAAATCACATTTAAGAAGTGATAATTAAAAAGCTTCTCTACAAATAAACATCAGACCCAAATGGTTTTGTTATTTTCATTTTTTAATTATATTTTATTGATCATGCTATTATAGTTCTGATTTTATCCCCTTTTGCCCCCTCCACCCAGCAGTCCCCATTCCCTCAGGCAACCCCCACACCATTGTTGATATCCATGGGTTATGCGCATAAGTTCTTGGGCTACTGCACTTCCTATATTGTACTTTACACCCCAATGGCTGTTCTGTAACTACCTATTTGTACTTCTTAATCCCCTCAGCTTTTCATCCATCCTCCCACACACCTTTGTGGTTGAGCTTGGGTTGCTGTTGTCAGATCAATGTGGGGGATTTACTCAGGCCAGTCAGCTGCAAGGACTGGCTGTGACACTTACCACCACCCTCTGCCTTCTGTGGAGGATCAGCTGTGCAGGGTCAGGGTGGTGGTGCTCCAACATGGTCTGCAGCTGTCCCCTGGGTGTGCTAGCCCTGGGTTTTCCCAGGTGGTGCAGGCCAAGGTCAGCCCCCACCTGTGTTTTGTCTGGGTCCACTCTTCCTGAGCTATAAAGCAATCTGAGATGGCTGCTACTTGTGCTGGTCTTGGAGATTCCCAGGCGAAGCCAAGTTGGGAATTTAGGCTGGTTGCTGCTAGTGCCATGCCTGGGGCCACTTAGCAAGAGGTACAGTGGCCTGGGGCTCACTGAGGCCAGCTCTTGCTTGTTTGAGAGGATTTAGGAAGTTGTGGATCCCGAGCCAAGACCAGTCATTCATATGGAAAAGCAACCTCTACACACCCATAAGTTGAGCCCATAAGCTGGGTGTGGTGGAGCCTCTGGGGATCTCCAAGGAGGGTCAGTGTTTTCCAAGTTGATGGATTCTCAGATATGGCACCAGCTTCACAGCTCTGTGGCTCTGCCAGGTAAGGTTTAGAAAAGGGACAATGTCCATGGCTTGCCTTGATGCTAGACACTTCAGTTTCTCCTCTATGTCAGTGGTACCTTTCAAGATGCTACCCTGGTGCTGGAGCTCAGAGGGAATGAATCAGAGTAGATGAGTCTGTGTGGGGTTTTTCTGAGGGACTGCTTGCACTCCAGAAGTTTCTTCCATTGACTCACTCTTGCTGGCTTTTGTAGCCAGAAGTTGTGGAAACTTATCTTCCAGGCACTGGAGCCCTGGGCTGGGGGGACTTGGTATGGGTCTGGGACTCCTCCTTCCTGAGATATTCCTCTGATTTTTATCCATTACACAGGGATGACAGACCAGCCTGTTGCATGTCTGTACCCTTCCTATCAGCCTGGATGAATGTGGTTTCTTTGATTCTGTAGTTGTCAGACTTCTTTTCAACTCAGTTTCTGATGGTTCTGAGTGATGGTTGTTCTATATTTTAGTTATAACTTTGATGTGGATGTGGGAAGAGGTAAGTCATGTCTGCTTACACTATTATCTTGACCGGAAGTCTCTTATATCCATGTTATATCAACTTTCAAAGACTAGGTAACCATTACCTTATACAAATTATTGTGCAGTGAAATTCATGTTATATGGCTCTCATAGCCTGATACCAAAACCAGTTAAGTATTTTATAAGAAAAACATTTTTTAAAATATTGATATTAAAATTCTCAACACAACATTAGCTAGCTGAACTCAAGTGTACAAGAGAAAATAACACATCATGTCCAAACAGGGTCTACCCCAGGGCTAGCATATAAAAGAATAGTTTAGTGCCAGAAAAATCTGCTAATGTAATTTTCCACTTCAATATACCAAAGTGGGTCTCTTTATGGTAAAATACTCAAGTATACTAAAAACCTATCTCAGTGTATGTCCACAATTTAAATATTATAAAAGTAGTGCCCACTTGGACTACCATAATAGATATTTAGATTTTTGGATGGGGGAGATGAACCTCCTCTACTCTGCACTTGTCAGACCACTCCAGAGACTTCATTCTTCTCTGCGTACCACATTTAAGATGAGCAGAGGCTACAAGCAAGGAACCAGGATAGTGACAGGACATGCAACCATGAAGTATCTGAAACAAATAATTTCAAGAAGTTGAGACATGCAGATATACAGTATCTTTTTCAATTATTTTCAGGGTTGTTACATAGAAGAAAGAGCAATTTCTGTATGTCTAGAATTTAGAAGAGAGATTAGATCAGCTCTCTGTGCCCCTAGATTCAACTATTAGGATGAATGATTGAGGAAGATAGATTTGGGGCCAGCATAAAGTTGAAATTCCTAATAGAACTTTTCAGAGAAATACTGAACTGCATCCTGAGGTAGTGAGGTGCCTGTCATTGAATAAATTCAAGGAGCGGGAAACAATTATTTGACATGGATATGCTATTTAAAATGCTAACACTGGATTAAGAATTCCAAGATGTTAATAGAGATATTTTCTAATGTTTCTTTTGACCTTGAAAAGTTTTGCGGGGACTTTCAGTCAAGATGGTGGTGTAGGCAGACATGGCTTGCCTCTTCCCATGACCACATCAAAATGACAACTAAAATATAGAACAACCATTACTCAGAAATGCCAGAAATCAAGTTGATTGGAAGTCTGACGACTATGGAATTAACAAAACCACATCCATCCAGACTGGGCCAAGGAGCTGGCAAGCTGGTGCCATATCTGAGACTCCATCAAACTGACTAACAATGTTTGACCCACCTTGGAGATCTCCAGAGTCTCTGACCCACCCAACTTATGGCCAACCCAAGCTGCTTTTCCATATGAATGGCTGGTCTTGGCTCAGGCTTCACAACTTCCTAAATCCTCTCAAATAAGCAACAGCTGGCTTCAGTGAGCCCCAGGCATGGCACTAGCAGCAGACAGCCTAAATTCCCAGCTTGGCTCCACCTGGGAATCTCCAAGCCCAGCACAAGTAGCAGCCATCTCAGATTGCTTTATAGCTCATGCAGGGCAGACCCAGACAAAACACAGGTGGCGGCTGACCTTGGCCTGTACCACCTGGGAAACCGCAGGGCCAGCACACCCAGTGGACAGCTACAGACCACGTTGGAGCACCACCACTCTTCCCCTGCACAGCTGATCTTCCAGGCAGGGTGGAAGTTGGGGGTAAGTAATCACAGCCAGTCCTTGCAGCTGACTGGCCTGAGTAAATCCCTCCCATTGATCTGCCAATAGCAACCAAGGCTCAACTATAAGACAAGGGTGTACTCAGCCCACATGAAGGGCACACCTCGAGTACCCAGGATGGGTGACAGGGGAGGCTGTGCCACTGGACCCTATAGGATACTTTCTACGTTAAATCATGCTACCAAGACATGAAGTGAAAGTAGCTCTACCTAATACATATAAACAAACCCGGGGAGGGTTCCAAAAAGAGGAGACAAAGAATCATGGCCCAAATGAAAGAACAGATCAAAACTTCAGAAAAGAAGCTAAACAGAATGAAGGTAAGCAATCTGTCAGATGCAGAGTTCGGAACACTGGTTAAAGATGCTTAAGAAACTTAGGGAGGACCTCAACAGCATAAAAGAAATCCAGTCAGAAATGAAGGATACACTAATTGAAATTAAGAACAATTTACAGTGAAACAACAGTAGAGTGGACGAAGCCAAGAACCAGATAATGATTTGGAACATAAGGAAGCAAAAAATCAATCAGAAAAACAAGAAGAAAAAAGAAGCCCCCCAAAATGATAGTATAAACAGTCTCTGGGACAATTTCAAGAGGTCCAACATTCACATCTTAGGGGTACCAGAGGGAAAAGACAAAGAGCAAGAAATTGGAAATTTATTTGAAAAAAAATAATGAAAGAAACTTTCCTAATTTGGTGGAGGAAATAGACATGCAAGTCTAGGAAGCATAGAGAGTCCCACTTATGATGGATGCAAAGAGGCCCACTCCAAGACACATC
Organism: Anoura caudifer; assembly: GCA_004027475.1. NCBI lineage: Eukaryota > Metazoa > Chordata > Mammalia > Chiroptera > Phyllostomidae > Anoura > Anoura caudifer. The sequence continues at coordinate 111,772 of PVKU01002881.1, forward strand.
ATAATTAAAATGTCAAAGGTAGAAGATAAAGAGGGAATCTTAAAAGCAGCAAGAGAAAAGTAGTTAGTTACAGAGAGGGGAGTTCTTATAAGACTGTCAGCTGATTTCTCAAAAGAAACTTTTCAGGCTAGAAGGGCCTGGCAAGAAATATTCAAAGTCATGAAAAGCAGGGACCTACAGCCAAGATTGTTCTTCCCAGCAAAGCTATCATTTAGAATCGAAGGGCAGACAAAGAGTTTCCCAGACAAGGAAAACTAAAGGAGTTCATCATCCTCAAACCATTATTATACAAAATGTTAAAGAGACTTATTTAAGAAAAAGAAGATCAAAACTATGAAGAAAAAATTGCAAAAAAATACATATCTATCAACAATTGAATCTAAAAAACAAACTAAGCAAATAAGAACAGAGACAGAATCATGGACATGGAAAGTGTTTTCATGTTTGCCAGATGAGGGGATGTGGGGGAATGGGAAAAGACGTGAGGGGATTAAGAAGTACAAATAGAGCCCTGGCTGATGTGGCTCAGGGGATTGAGTGTTGGCCTGCAAACCAAAGGGCCTCCAGTTCAATTCCCAGGCAGGGCACATGCCTAGGTTGTGGTCCAGGTCCGCAGTAGGGAGTGTGAGAGAGGTAACGACACATAGATGTTTCTCTTCCTCTTTTTCTCCCTCCTTTCCCCTCTTTAAATATAAATAAATAAAATGTTTTTTAAAAAAGAAGTACAGATAAGTAGTTATAGAATAGCCATGGGGGTATAAAGCACAATATAGGAAATGGAGTAGCCAAGGAACTTATACTCATGACTCATGGATATGAACAACCATGTCAGGATTGCCTGATGGAGTGGGGGTTACTGGGTAGAGGGGGGCAAATAGGGAAAAAATCAGGAGAACTATAATAGCAAAATTAATAAAATATAATGTTAAAAAAAGTTCTGTGAATCATTAGTACTCAAATCACCCTTATATCCAATTTCAGCTTTAGCCTATATGGTATTATATATCAAACTTCAGTTGTATAACAAAAAAGAGAGAAAGCACAAAGCAGTGTTCCATAATTACATTTCCTTTTGGTAAATCTCTTGGGCTTTCCTTTTCAGTATTAGGTCAAAGGGAAGATTGATTTTTCTATTAGGTTGCATTAGACAAAAATCTATTGCCAGATACCAGTCTCTGTGCCCTTGTGTCAGGCACTGCTGGTCATTACCTGTCCAAAAGCTATGCTCTTCTACCTTGCAAAGAGAACCCTGATTTTGTTCAGGATAGGCAGCAACATGCTCAGAGAAGGTGGGTTCCTCTACAATCTAAATCAAGCATGATAACCCCATTGCTATCTGGCCAGTGATTGTTTTATGGGTGAAAATGCAACCCAGTTTCCTTTTCAAAATATGAAAGGAAATTCCTCTAGGGGAAGGAGTGTTTCCATGAAAACTTTCCTCCCTGATGAATAGCACAGGATGGAAGTCCCTTTTTCCTACTCTTTTTTAAAAATTGTTTATTTGCAATTTCTCTTGTTTCTTTTCTTTTTTTGTGAATATTTTTTATTTTAATTGTTGTTCTTGTACACTTTTCTGTCTTCTACTCCCATCCCAGCCCACCACCCAGCCCTCCCCAGCTCCCTCCCATTTCCACCTCCCCTAGTTTTTGTCCATGTGTCTTTTATACTTGTTGCTCTAAACCCTTCCCCTTTTCCCTTGAAATTCCTTCCCCTCTCCTCTCTGGTGACTATCAGCCTGTTCTCAATTTCAGTGTGTTTGGCTATATTATGCTTGTTTGTTTGTTCTGTTGATTAGTGTTCATAGCAGCACAATTTACAATAGCCAAGCGTTGGAAGCAACCTAGGTGCCCATCAGTAAATGAATGGATCAAAAAACTATGGTACATTTACACAATGGAATTCTATGCAGCAGAAAGAAAGAAGGAGCTCCTACCCTTCACAACAGCATGGATGGAACTGGAGAGCATTATGCTAAGTGAAATAAGCCAGGCAGTGAAGGACAAATACCATATGATCTCACCTTTAGCAGGAACATTTTTCCTACTCTTTGATGAGTCGTCTGGCAATGTGATACGTTGAGCTGTGGCAGCTATCTTGCAACAATGAAGGGAATCCAAACTATTTGCAGGGAAACCACCTTAGAGTTCTGCCATTATAGACCTCAGGAAAAAGAGCACTATGAAGTTTTTAAGTGAGATAATAAATCACTACTGTTTTAGGTCACCATTTAGTCAGGTATTCCGTTACATATCACCTTAATATCCTAGCAAATAGGGTCCCAGAAGAATAATTCAGGTTGAGTGAACTGCAGAAACTATATGACAAATACACATATGAGGTAGATACTTCTCTCCTTGGGTGGTAGCATAATTAATTAGCTATGGGGGAATCTAGCTTTGTCAATCAATATCTATATCTATCTATCTATCTATCTATCTATCTATCTATCTATCTATCTATCTATCATTCACTAGCTGTAGCAACTAAGTGACCTATCTTTCCTCAATCTAAACAATCTGGTTTAATGATCAGTTGAGCTACTCCACATTGTCTCACCCATACACCTGCTATGTAAAATCTTCAGCCAACTGCCACTTAATACATAACTACCATTTTATCATTTTTAGAGTCTTTTTTCCCCCACCCATGGACATGCTGTTTGATTTCAGATAGAGGGGAAGGGAGGAAAAAAAGAGAGGTAGATAAACATCTGTGTGACAGAGAAACTTTGATTGGTTGCTTTTCACATGAGCCCTGACTGAGGACAGAACCTGTAACCTAGGCATGGGCCCCAACCAGGAATCGAACCTGAGATGTTTCAGTTTGGCAGACAATGCCCAGCTAACCAAGCCACACCAACCAGGGCCATGACCACCATTTTACAGCTGAGAAATCAATGACCCCAAGTAAGGATCCAAGCCCACATGGCTAAAAAGTGCTGAGGACAGTAATTGATAAGATTAAACCTCACACAATCTGCCTCCTAAATCCCTATTTTTAACAAGTACCCTATAATTCTTCTCCATGTTGAAAGACAGCATGCTAAATGTGAGGAGAAATATGACTAATACATAAGAGGAAAAGCAGAGATTACAAGCTCAGTACCAGCAGCAATGGGTAGGATGTACTTCCCTGGAGTTAAAAGTATGAGAAAAGCTTCCAAACAGAGCCAGCTTGCTAAGGACAAAACTTAAAATTAAGTGAAGTAGAAGCAAACAGGGTACATATGTCTTATGAAAGAGTGAAAATTCTTCAACTTGCATGGATTTGTATTCACCACTACAAACACCAGCTTGAGTATGCTAACTTGGAATGGTAATCCTGTTAACCTCATGCTGTCATTTTATTTTTGGTTATTTTTAAAAGGTGAACTTTCAATCAGTAAATAATGGACTGTTTTCTACCATTTTGCATAGTACCTAGAATCCTCTGACCTCTTTCCTTTTCTATTCAGAACTCCGAGTATCTCAGCAATAATTTTGTAATGACATGATTTTCATTAACTCTTTTCACGGACATTTTAGAAATGGTCTTTTAGTTATAAGTCATAGTAAAATTCACTAAAATAATGTTGTTAAATTTATTGGTGCTAATTGCTTAATACCAATGACAATGATGACAGTTTGCCTAAAAAGTGAAACATTTCAGCTGCATGTAGAAGAAAAGTCATTTAGGTAGTAGTCAAGGTACACATAGGTGCTAGTCTCTACTATGAGACTCACTCCATGAGTAAGCAGGGCAAAATCAGTCAACTCCTCTGAGCCTTAGTTTTCTCACATGTAATAAGGGTACTAATGCCTCTGAACTGTGCTGTTTTGAGGATCAAATAAAACAATGAATTTGAAATTCTTATGGAAGCAGAAAAACATGCCACACACAAAAAGTTTCCTTACTTTTCATCCAAAACATTCAGAAATGCCAATTTTTTATTCATCTAAACTGGCCTCTTAGCTATTTCTAGTTTGCATATATGTATTCATGAGTCAATCAAATGGAAATACACATTGGTTTGAAGTCATTATTGCATTTTTAGGCTGAAAGATAGGGAGGAGAAGGGGATGGTAGTGCTTGTAGAATTGGGGGCAATAAATACATTCTGCAAAGCAGAGATTATATGGAAAAATGAATCATCATCAGACAACCAATTCATTCCTAAGGAAGTCTATTAGTAACTATAAAAGCACAAAAAGAAACAGCTGGAGGGGTCCATATCAGAATGACCATAATATATTCATATAATTTTGTAGGAAATCGTGATGGTGTCAGAAATTGATAGTCATTGTCTTCAATTTCAACTCCATTAGCGGCAAAGCCAAACAGATTTCATAAAGCTGAAGTTTATCTGCTGCTTAGATGCTTAACAACACTTTGCATGCTGGAAGGATTTTTTTTAAAGAATTACAAAACCTGTTTTTAGTTTCTGCTAGCTATAGTAAGAGCTTAGGATATATAGGCCTAAGAGAGTTTAAAGGATTGGCAAGTCCATAGAGGCAGCGCAGGGGTTGAAGGGGTTTGTTTCATTATAAACCAGCTTATTAGTAAAAGCGCTACTAGTCTTATAATTCAATCATCATTGCTCATGGTCAGGCTATCATCCTTGATTAGCCTAAATTAATCTCAATAAAAATTTGCTTGAGTATAGAGTGACTCATCCGTAATGGTTGTGATTTTATGCAATTACCAAATAGGTTTTTGAAAAAATATCGGAGCCTAATGTTTAGCTAAAGGATAGCAGAAGCAGTCCATGCTCTGAGTCTCTGTTCCCAGAAAGAAAATAGTTGCTCTACAAATGAGTACAGGGTTTTGTTATTATGGAACAACCACAATGGTGTCCTCTACAGATTATATATTGTACATTTAATTACTTCTTGTTTAAAAAAGATTTTGCTAAGTGGGGCTTTACTAAGTTTAATGCGGATGAATTTGAAGACATGGTGGCTGAAAAGTGACTCATCCCAGATGGTTGTGAGGTCAAGTACATCCCTAATCATGATGGAAAAATGGCGGGCTCTGCACTCATAAGTCTCTGCTTCTACCTTAACACCCACCAATAAATCCTACTTCCTGTCTAAAAAAAGATTTTGCGTATTTATTTTTAGAGAGAAAGGAAGGAGAGACACATTGGCCTGCAACCAAGGCATGTGCCCTGGCTGGGAACTGAACCAGTGTCCCCTCAGTTTGTAGGCCAGCACTCAATCCACTGAGCCACACCAGTGAGGGTTAATTATTTCATAAAAGCATTGTAAGGAGTGATTTTAAGACTGTCTTGCATGATCCCAGGTTATATATTTAATCTTAATGAGTCTTAGTTTTCTCTTCTAGAAAATAAGAAATTAGGTTGAGATGATCTACATGTCTTTTTCAAGCTAAAGGAAAATATGACACTGGTTTTCAGTATTTTTCAGGTTTGTTAATTTGGGTAAGGATAATTCAAGGACACACACAAAACTGAATCACACCCCTTCTTGAGAAATACATCATTATTTTTGAATGGTAAATTTCACATTTTAAAACTTGCTCCCCTTAAACATAAAACTGTGTAACTTAATGATGTATGTACAGAGTAACACGTATAAGATATTGGAATTAAAAGCAAATATGGAATTTAAGAGAAGATTTATTTTGAAGTGTCAAAGCAAATTATATTAGAAGAAAATTGTAGTGACCCTCTAAAAGAGCCTCACTTCCCAATCTCTATAAAAGATATACATAGCTAGATGTACCTATCCATCCATATTAATACCACTTTAGCATAAAAATTTAAAGAGTGGTTTTATTAACACATAAAATTTATAAATGGGATCTATAAACAGTTATTTTTTTCTTGAGGTGACCTTAACTCCTACATAGGTGTAATCAAACTGTCAGGGTGATTTTACCCCAAGCACATTAATAACTACAAGTTGTGTAAAGTTCCTACAGATGAAGAGGGCAGAACTGATTCTAGGGCCTTCTATTTGAGCTCCTAATAATGTTCCTTTTTCAGAAAAGACCTCTGAGTCACAATTCAGAAAACCAGAACCAAAGTGGTCTCTGCCTCCAAACATGAGGTTTTGGAAATGAAAAAACTCCTTCCTAGAACCCAGTACCTACTTGTCACATTCCTTCCTTCTGGGGGTGGGTTACATGTCCTCTATTTCAGACATTTGGGATAAATACAAGAAGCAAAACAAATTTCCCCAATATGTTAGGAATCCATGCCCAGCTTTGAAGAGTGACCATGAAGTGGGAAGAATTACTGATTTCTGTGAAGTAATACTGTATAAGAAAAAATAGCTATTCAACATACCACCATATATACGTATGTATGAGTGTGTGTATATAACAATATATATTAGTATATATAATACTAGTAGTTTAATACTAATATAATACTAATAAAATATAATACTAATGTAATACCAATATACTATATACTGTATAGTCCTATATTATATATTATTATAATATTTTATACACATTTATATAATTATATAAAATATTTACATATCACACGATATATGTCATATAATATATTATATATCATATAACATGCATTATATGATATATAATTATATACTCATATAATAAATTTTTTTCATTTTTTTTAAATATATTTTTATTGATTATGTTATTACAGTTGTCCTATTTTCCCCTCTTCACTCCTTTCCATCCTGCACACCCTCTCCCACCCACATCTCCCCCTTTAGTTCATGTCCATGTGTCATACATATAAGTTCTTTGGCTTCTACATTTCCCACACTATTCTTACCCTCCCCCTGTCTACTTTCTACCTACCATCTATGCTACTTATTCTCTGTACCTTCCCCCCTCCTTCTCCCACTCCCCTGTTGATAACCCTCCATGTGATCTTCATTTCTGTGGTTCTGTTCCTGTTCTAGATGTTTGCTTAGTTTGCTTTTGTTTTAGGTGTGGTTGTTAATGATCGTGAGTTTGCTGTCATTTTACTGTACATAGTTTTAGCTTCTTTTTCTTAGATAAATCCCATTAACATTTCATATAGTAAGGGCTTAGGATGATGAACTCCTTTAACTTGACCTTATCTGGGAAGCACTTCATCTGCCCTTCCATTCTAAATGACAGCTTTGCTGGTTAGAGCAATCTTGGATGTAGGTCCTTGCCTTTCATGACTTCAAATACTTCTTTCTAGCCCCTCCTTGCTTGTAAGGTCTCTTTTGAGAAATTAGGTGACAGTCTGATGGGAACTCCTTTGTAGGTGACTGTCCCCTTATCCCTTGCTGCTTCTAGAATTCTCTCCTTCATTTTAATCTTGGCTAATGTAACTGTGATGTGCCTTGGTGTGTTCCTCCTTGGGTTCAACTTCTTTGGGATGCTCTGAGCTTCCTGGATTTCCTGGAAGTCTATTTCCTTCACCAAATTGGAGAAGTTCTCCTTTATTATTTGTTCAAATAACTTTTTCACTCGTTGTTCTTCCTCTTCTCCTTCTGGTACCCCTATAATTCAGATGTTGGAATGTTTTAAGATATCCTGGAGGTTCCTAAGCCTCTCCTCATTTTTTTTTTTTTTTGAATTCTTGTTTCTTCATTCTTTTCTGATTGGATGTTTCTTTCTTCCTTCTGGTCCACACCGTTGATTTGAGTTCCAGTTTCCTTCCCATCATTATTGATTCCCTGTACATTTATTTCAGTTAGCATAGCCTTCATTTTTTCATCTAATTTACAACCAAATTCAACCAATTCTGTGAGCATCCTGATTACCAGTGTTTGAACTGTGCTTCTGATAGGTTGGCTGTCTCTTTGTCACTTAGTTGTATTTTTTTAAATTTATTTTTTATTTTAATTGTTGTTCTTGTACAGTTTTCTGTCTTTTTGCTCCCATTCCAGCCCACAACCCCAGCCCTCCCCAACCCCCTCCCATTTCCACCCCCGCTAGTTTTCATCCATGTGACCTTTATACTTGTTGCTCCAAACTCTTCCCCTTTCCCCCTGAAATTCCCTCCCCTCTCCCCTCTGGTGACTATCAACCCCTTCTCAATTTCAGTGTCTTTGGTTATATTGTGCTTGTTTGTTTGTTTTTTTGATTAGGTTCCTGTTAAAGTTGAGATCATATGGTATTTGTCCTTCACTGCCTGGTTTATTTCACTTAGCATAATGCTTTCCAGCTCCATCCATGCTGTCGTGAAGGGTAGGAGTTCCTTCTTTCTTTCTCCTGCATAGAATTCCATTGTGTAAATGTACCAGGGTTTTATTATATAATATAATTATATATAATTATATGGTACAATTATATATAATTTTATATAATCATATTAAATAATTATAAATATATTAAATACATATATTTTAATACATAGAAACACATAAATATATATTAAATACATATAAATGCATATATAATATATTATGCATATATTATATAGTTATATATATTTTTGTACGATATATGTTATATGCTATATATTATATATACAAATCTATATATGTAAATATATACATATATACATACATGTATATGTGTAAATACACATATTAAATACATATATAATTATGGATAATCACAGGTGATTGTGTATTATAATATCTCACATGCATTATATTGTATATTATATGTCACATTATATGCTATGTTATAAGTATAATATATAATTGCACATCATGCATTGTATATAATTATGTATAGATATAATATACTATAAAATTATGATACATAACATATAATATATAAATTTATAATGTATAGATATACATAATTGTGTAATATGTAATTATATGTGTATGATATAATATAATCATATACAGAATTATGTGATTATAATGTGACATGTTGTATATTATATAAAGCATTATATAGTATATATAATATATGCAATATTTTTTAATTATATTTTATTGATTATGCTATTACAGTTGTCCCATTTCTCACCCACCATTCTCCTCCACCCTTTACATCCCCTCCCACCCACATTCCCCCCTTTAGTTCATGTCCATGTGTCATAAGTTCTTTAGCTTCTACTTTTCCCACACTATTCTTGCTCTCCCCCTGTCTATTTTCTACCCACCATCAATGCTACTTATTCTCTGTACTTTTTCTCCCTCTCTGCTCCTCCTGCTCTCCTGTTGCAAACCCTCAATGTGATCTCTATTTCTGTGTTTCTGCTCCTGGTCTACTTGTTTGCTTAGTTTGCTTTTGTTTTAGGTGTGGTTGTTAATATCTGTGAGTTTGTTGTTTTTTTACTGTCCTATTTTTTATCTTCTTTTTCTTAGATAAGTCCCTTTAACATTTCATATAATAAGGGCTTGGTGATGATGAACTCCTTTAACTTGACCTTATCTGAGAAACACTTTATCTGCCCTTCCATTCTAAATGACAGCTTTGCTGGATAGAGCAATCTTGGATGTAGGTCCTTGACTTTCATGACTTGGAATACTTCTTTCCAGTCCCTTCTTGCCTGTAAGGTCTCTTTTGAGAAATCAGCTGACAGTCTGATGGGAACTCCTTTGTAGGTGACTCTGCCCTTATCCCTTGATGCTTCTAGAATTCTCTCCTTCATTTTAACCTTGGCTAATGTAATTATGATGTGTGTTCCTCCTTGGGTCCACCTTCTTTGGGACTCTCTGAGCTTCCTGGACTTCCTGGAAGACTATTTCCTTTGCCAGATTGGGGAAGTTCTCCCTTATTATTTGTTCAAATAAGTTTTCTATTTGTTGCTATTCCTCTTCCCCTCTGGTACCCCTATAATTCAGATATTGGGATGTTTAAAGATGTCTTGGAGGTTCCTAAGCCTCTCCTCATTTTTTTGAATTCTTGTTTCTTCATTCTTTTCTGTTTGATTGTTTCTTTCTTCTTTCTGGTCCACTCCATTGAGTTGAGTCCCAGTTTTCCTCCCATCACTATTGGTTCCCTGTGCGTTTTTCTTCATTTCACTTATTGTAGCTTCCATTTGTCCTCTAATTTGTGACCAAAATCAACCAATTCTGTTTGCTTCCTAATCACCAGAGCTTTGAATTGTGCTTCTGATAGGTTGGCTACCAGTGCTATGAGCTCTGCATCTGATAGGTTGACCACCTCCTGGTTGCTCAGATGAATTAGCTCCAGGGCCCCAGTCTGTTCTCCCTTTTGAGCCATCCTTGGTTTTTTTTTTTTTTGTTTGTTTGTTTTTGTCTGGTCACAGCTGTTACATAGTAAGGGGCGGAGCCTTAGGCGTTTACCATGGCAGGGCAGCCCAGTTACTGGGTTGTAATACTGGATGTGGGGGCAGGGTCTGAGAGAGAACAATGCCGCTCACTCCACACTGTCTCGTGGATTCCAGTCCTTACAGCCCCTTTCCCCAGGCAAATTGGGCCCTTCTGGTGCTGATTTCCATGTGGTTGGGCCTGTGCATGCTCCAGGACCCCGTGGATCTCCCCAGTGAACTCTCCTGTGAGTCTGGGACTCCCTCCCAGCCCCTCAGCCCCTACAAGTATTTTCAATGGGTGCTTTTAGGCTTCACTTCCTGGCGCTGGGGCCCTGCATCACGCAGTCTGTCTTGCTGTCCGTTTTCTCCTGGTTTCTTAGTGTGCGAATGTGTGTCCTCGGTCCACCACCTTGTGTGCCCCACTAGGCCTCCTCGCATTCGGCAACACTGCCACCTGTGTGCCTGGAGTGACTGCGTACTGGGGACCACCACTGGCTTATCCCCGCAGACTCCACCAGCCACTCACTCCACCCTTCCTACCGGTCTAGGTGAATCGCTGTTGTCGGACTCCTGCACAGTACAATTTTCTCTCTGTCCTGGTTGGGTTTTCTTTTTTATTGGTTCTATATTGTTGTTGTCCTTAATCTTGGTTGGGAGAGGAGGCACAGCATGTCCAGGTATGCCTCCATCTTGGCCAGAAGTAATATATGCAATATTATATATTATATAATCATACATGATATAATCACATATTGCACACATTACATAATGTGTAATTATATATTATAATTACATTTTATACAATCATATAATATATGATTATACAATCATATATTATAATCATAGTATATGTTGTGATTAGAGTCATATTATATGTTACTCATTACATATGTATGCTATATACTATATGTATATATACTATATGTATAGTACATATAGTATATATACATATAGTATATACTATATATACGTATAGTATATATAGTATATATACTATATGCACTATATGCAATATAGTTTGCATATAGTGCATATATGCACTATATATATAATTGTATAAAATTGATTTGTATACAACTGTATACAATTGATTATACAATCATATATTATAATCATAGTATATGTTGTGATTAGAGTTATATTATATGTTACTCATTAAGTATGTACATATGTATACTATATACACTATATGTATATATACTATATGTGTACATATAGTATATATACAAATAGTGTAAATAGTATATAAACATATAATGTATATAGTATACATACTATATGCAATATAGTTTGCATATAGTGCATATATGCACTATATATATAATTGTATAAATATATACGGCATGTGATTATAATTATATGTTATATATAATTATATAATATAATAAACAGAATTTTATATATTATGATAAAATGTAATGTATATGTTAAATATATATGATATGCAATTGAATATAATATAATTATAACATCATATGTTTGTTATATTAACATTATATGTAACATTATATAATTGTATAATGTATTATATAGAGTTATATATTGTAGATGTGACATATAATATTTGGACTATTTATTGTATGTAATATGTATTGTATGTAATCTATGCTATATGTACACTGTGTATTATATAATATGTATAATGCTGTATAATAAAAATGCCTAATCAACATACCATCATATATGTATATGTGCATGCATATACTAATATATATTAGCATATATTATATGTGCTAATATATACTATGTATAATGTATAATACTAATATATATGATACTAATATATGCTAATATATTTAACATACACATTATATTATATCACAATATATAAAATTCTATTTATTAATAGAATTTAGAACTATGTAATAATATAATAAATATAATTATAATCACATACATGTATAATATGATTATATAATACAGATAATATATGATAATTATATGATGCAGATACATATATGAATATAATACCGATACACATACTAATATATTGCATAATATGCTGATATACTATATGGTATATATAACATATTATATGCTATGTATTATATAGTATATAACATATATTGTATGCACACATATATGTAAAATCTATGTGCGATGTATTGTATATGTTATTAATATGTATTATATATTATTAGCATGTATGTTGTATATTATATTATGTATAATAATATATACATGCACACACATATATACACATATATATGACAGCAGAACAATAGAGCAACAGGGATAATTTTTGTCTATCTTCAGTTTAAAAAGAACTTTAGGCAAACATCTCTATTACAGCCTCATACATCTTCCCCCTAAAACACTAATGAAGGCAAATAAAAAGATGAAAATTAAGCAGCAGTGAAAAGTAAGACTGAGAGACAGTGTACAAGCAGACTGTTGAAGAAATTTCTGCTTGCTATAAGACTAATTGAGCACTGAAAAAATAATCAGTACCCCATCAAAGCTCCCTCTCATGCAACAGAGAGACTTGGTCTGTCTACAGAAAGATAAGAAGTTACACTGTCTCTCATTTACCACCTGCCCCTTTGCACAGATATCCTAGGGTCTGTACAGATCTGAAAATTGGGCCAGCACTAGTCTATTGGAAGAGTCCTATCAGATCTTTTTAATAAATAAAATAATTTTTATTTGCTTTTTTCATATTTATAAAATTGATATATGTTCACTGTGGAATTTTTGAAAAATTAGAAACATACAAAAATAACAATAAAGTTACTTCCAATTCCACTACCCAGAAATTATTATTATTAACTTGAGAATATATGTCCATTTATTTTTATCCATTCTATTTTTTACAAAATAGAAGCATGTTATATATACAATTTTTAACTTGTTTTTAAATTTAAAATAACATAATTTGTATGAAATGTTTAGAACATTAATGAAATAAGGATGTATATACAGTGAATGTATATTCCATTATTATTACCTCTACTATAGCCCCATACAATTTTCCATTATTCCATTGTAGGCATATACCATATATTTTTGTGACTTGTTTCATATTATTGGGTGTTAGAATTATTTACAGTTTTTCTCTATTGTCAGTAATATTCTGTTGAACATATATGTAGTTTTTAATATATTTATGTTGATTTTTTTTAAGATTTAATTATTTGTTTTTAGAGACAGGAGAAGGGAGGGAGAAAAACATCAATTTGCCAGAGGAATACCAATCAGTTGCCTCTTGCATGCCCTCAGCCGAGGACCTGACCCGCAAACCCAGGCATGTGCCCTAACCCGGAATCAAACCAGCAAGCAACCTTTTGGTTTGCAGGAGGACGCCCAATCCACTGAGCTACACCAGTCAGGGCCCGTGTCTATTTTCTTAAGATAAAGGTTTTAGAAGTGGAATTGGTAAGTGAAAATAGATGCTTATTTTTAAAATTGTAAACAGTATTCAAACATATTAAACAAAATTTTTGAAGTATTAAGGGCCCTGACTGGGTGGCTCAGTCAGTTAGTGTCATCCAGTACACCAAAAATGTTGTGGGTTTGATCCCTGGTCAGGGCACATACCTAAGTTGTGGGCTTGATCCCAGTGAGGGCACAAATGGAAGGTAAGCAATGATATTTCTCTCTCTGGCTCTCTAAAATTAGGTTGCAGGTTCGATTCCCAGTAGGGGCATATACCTATGTTGTGGATTTGGAAGGCAACTGATGTTTCTCTTTCATATCAATGTTTCCCTTTCTCTCCCCCTTCCTCTCTCTAAAATAAACGAACATATCTTTCACTGAGGATTTTTTAAAAGTATTTAAAAATGTTTAACATTCATTGGCTTTAAGGTTTCTGTTGCTCCTAAGTTTTGCATATAACTGCAAATATGTTACATATTTGTAACAAATATGTAACTTACAAATATGTTAATATGAATTTACAAATATGTTAATACTTGCTGGATTAATTCCACTGTGAATTCTAAGGTGTCCACCTCCCCTTGAAAATATTTCTATACTTTTTCTAACACTATTGTGTTTCTTTGTGAGAATGGTTAATGAAAGCATCACTAATTTGATAAGGTATCATTAAGCAGTTAGTCATTTGCAGCATGATGCCATCACAAGCATCTAAATGTTGGAGTTGTTTCTTTTTTACTTTGATTTCTTCTGTTATCTTTGTTGTTTTAATTTTAGTCTGTGCAAATTTGTTATATCTTGTTGATTTTCAAAAGTGATATTTAGCAGGGACCAGGGTACTATTGGTACCCACTTTGTGGAATTATAAGCTTAAGTGTTATAATTCAGGGAAAGCATCAGCATGATGGCTAATTCAATCAACAGTACCTTTGGGTTTGCACACCCCTAGGGCAATGCCTTGTCCATGGGGTCCTTGAACTCTGCAGGGGCACTCTCAACAAGATTAAAGGTGGTTCAAAGCCCACTGAGAGTTCTGGCACAAGCACCCTGTCTTGGTGAGCTGGGACCCTCAACTGAGGCCCGTGGGGCCCCACAGCAGCGTCAAAGCTCCATGCCTCCAGCATTCCACACTCCCTTGGACCATCCCCCACCTGCTGTCCAAGCACCCAGCACATTAAGTACTCCATTCATCCAGGAATGCTTATTTTTAATTCCTTTGAGACATAATACCCCAAAATACTTGATTTTAGCCTTTTCTGAAATCCACAAGCAAAGACTTCCACCTGAATTTCTGACAGAACTGTGACCTAATAATTGGTTGTTGATTTAAATGAATAAATTTGTAGTAATTTGTTATGTAACAATAGAAAAATAATAAAGACTTGAAAGATTAGAACAATCTGTAATCAACTGTAATATAGCTATGCTTACTGTGCTTAAAGAAATAAAGGAAAGCTGTAAAAGATCAGCAGGAAACAAGAAACCATGAAATTTGTAACAGACTTCTGTAGTTATCCACAATAGAGTAATAGGAATCAGATTTACTCTCCTGGCTTAAGCAACTAGAAAACTGAATGTAATACATGAATCAATTGTTTTCAGACTGGATAACAGGCAGCACAGGACTATTATCACAAAAGGAAAAGAAATAAATAAGGTGATCCCTCCAATTTCCCCAATTTATTACAGGAAGGTGTTTCCAAAGTACAGAGCAGAGGGAGGGAGAACCCAAGTACAGCCTGGTGCTATTACTGATCTGAAGAGTCAAATATCAAAATTCAAGGAGGCCAATGCAGCTGGTAATCAATCATGGGCAGAGTACCTGAGAGGAGAGAATGGCAGAGAGAAAACTCCAGTGAATGCAAATGTGTTCCCTTGAGTCCTTAGTGTATTACTCCTGTGCATGCATGAGAAGAACTACCAGGCACGGGAAATGGAATCACTGTAAAGCACTAGGCTGAACAATTTCCAAAGGCCCCATGGGGCTGAGCATATTTTGTATTCTCACCAGGCAAAGTGAGAAAAATTTTTGGCACAAAGGGCACAGGGTAGAGCTGTTAGAATGATAGCACCGTAGTGGAGGAGATAGATTTTGAATAAAAGATAGTACAGGAAGTTTTCTTGCATTTATACAAGCACATATTCCAAAGAGCTAAACACCAAATCCCAATATTATTACTTTCATTCTCAGAGCACTCCTGTGTAGCAGTCAAAGGCGTAGTTGTGTGCCTCTGCTTTGACTAATAGTAGAAAGCAAAGAAAGAGTAGCTCATCTGTCAATGGGAAGTCAAGAGGAAACTGGTGTATGGACTGTCTAGTTCTCTATTCTAACTCTGAAATCTTATCTTCATAGCACTCTTCTGTCTCTCCATGCAGTGCAGAGAGGTATCGTTTTCAGAGCTTGTGGCACAAGCATCCAGCAATCACATAAGAACCAGGTCCAACTGCACCTTGGGGAAGCACACCTAAACACCTGAATATATGGAAGAAGGTATATGCAGCTACTCATGAAGAGTACTCCATGCTAGGCACTGGGCTAAACTGTAGTTTACAGGGGTAAATTGACTTAATCCTTGTGAAAACCCAAAGATGGAGGAACTCTTATTATTCTCATCTTACAGATGAGAAAACTGTTGTTCAGAGGGAACAAATGAATGTCCAAGATCACATGGCAGTGAGTGGTGTATTGCTATCTTCAACCCAGCCCATCAAATTTTGTTACTCAGGTTATCTAGATGGCCTCTTTCAGCCCTCTATAAAAACGCCAAGAGACAGCAAAAAGGGTGGCATTTGAGCATCTGATGAACAAGTGAAAACCTCAAATGTTGACACTCACAAGGGAGGGTGAATAATTACTGTTCATAAAAATTAATCTCAGAATTTTACATGTAATGTATTACCTATTTTTAACTTAATACAGTGCATGAATGTGTTTATAAGAATTGTACTTTCTTTTGAGTCCATCATGTGGAACAGAATTTACATAGAATATACTTATACCTTTTAAAATTCTGATTTAATCACTTATAACTCTATAGTGCTCTGTCAAATAAATGATTATTATACTCATTGGTGTTTCATCTGAGAATGAGATTGATAATTATATTACAATGGAAAACAGGAACAAATAAGTCTATTCACTAATATATAATAACCATTAAGAACTGCTTAAATTGCATACCTTAGAACAGAAAGCAGGGTGTTCTATTATATAACATCCTTATCTATTTATCCACAAAAAAGTGAGTATAAAAGGGCATATTCCACAGAAAGAATCACAGCACCATCTAGGTAATAATCCCTATTTCAAGTCCTTTTTTTTCCCCAAATGGGAGTATAAATAATAAACAAAATGAAAATAGTAGTAGTTTCTATTTTGTATACTTGTTTACTATTTCCTCCATAAACTTTCAACCTTCATGTAAAAGCCTCTGCCCCATTAGATTCATGCCAATCACAATACATCCCTCTCCACCCCAGCTCCATTGCTGTCACCTTCTGACCTTTGGGCATTCCCTATCACAAATGAAGCTTCTGTGCCTCATTTTCTGTAGCTCCAGCCAACTACCACCGACATTCTGGTAATTCAACATATGTAGGAGGCCCCCAGCCAACTCTCTGAAGTCACAAGGCCTTACATTTTCAGAACCAATGAAGGAGTTCCCCTCCCCTCAATGAGGTACTCCCACCAGCACCACTCCCCACACTGTTACCTGTGTTTCTCTGAAATCACTGGTTCAAGCAGCCCATGACCACATCCTGTATCCCTTCAACTCTATGGAATTTTTCTCTTGAATGTCTCACAGATAACTTCAACATAATATCACTAAAATTGAGAGGAACCAGAAGCAGTCCCATAGGTTTAAATTTTTTAATAGCTTGTGCAGGTGTTAGCAGCACAGGCCTCCTTCTGTGAGAGATTTTCCCATTGGATGAGGCTGTGTGGACTCCCTCAAGTCTCTGGGATGAAGGTATCAGCAATCCTTGCTGGATTTGGGTGTTTCATTCACCTGAGAATTGGTGTCATCCTTAAAGCGGCGGCTGAGCTCTGGCTTGTTGTCCAAGGCCCTCTGAACTCTGCGGTTGTTGTGGGCCTTGTCGTTCAACAGCTTTACAATGCTGTCAGTCATCTGTCTGACAATGGAAGAGAGGAAAACTTGGGTAGACAAGTTCAGGTTCTGGGTAGAGCGGTTTCCCTGCAGGTGGCGGTCCACGTGGCTCATGCGGAGCTGCAGCTTGGTCTTTGTGGTGCTGGAGACTATCTGCTTCTTCATCTCATAGGAGTTAAGAAAGCTTCTTTTTTCAGACATGATGTTTTATCCTAATTGGCCTAGCTTGATTGTCCAGCTAGCCTGAGCCTTTCAAGACACCAGACACCAGTGCTCAGGTGGGAACCCACTCTGTCCCTAGCAACTCATTGCCAGGAAACAGCCTTTGTGACATCATAGACACTGGGATGTCACTGGTATCCACTAGGCCTCAGCCTTAAAATACATGTGTTACAGCTCTGGCTGATGTGCCTCAGTGGATTGAGTGTCAGCCTGCAAATCAAAGGGTCACCTGTTCAATTCCCAGTCTAGGGTACATGCCTGGGTTGCAGGCCAGGTCCCCAGTAGAGGATACCTGAGAGGCAACCACACACTGATATTTCTCTCCCTCTTTTTCTTCCTCCCTTCCCCCTTCTAAAATACATAAATAAAATATTTTAAAAATATATGTGTGTTAGGAACTTGGTCATCCTAATCACTGGAACAGAATGTGAAACCAATATACCCATTAGAATGGCTGATAACGTCTAATGTGGATGAGGATGTAGAGCAACCAGAACTTGCATACATTGTTGGTAGAGTGAGAAAAGGTTACAACCATTTTGGAAAGAGTCTGACAGAATCTAAACATACATTCCTTATGGCCCAGCCATTCTTCTTTTCGGTATTTATTTAATAAAAACAAAAATATATCTACACACAATGTGCACCAGAATGCTTATATCTTTATATTGCTTTTATTCAAATAGCCAAAACTAGAAATAGCTCAGGTGTTCATCAACAGAAAAAATGGATAAACCATGGTTTATTCATACATTCAGCAATAAATAAAATGAACTACTGATACACAATAATATGGATGGATTTTATAGGTATTATGCTGAGTGAAGAGGCCAGACATAAAAGAGTACATACCATATATGTATGTATATGTGTATATGTGTATGAAGTTCTAGAAGAGTCAAAATTCTGACTTTTTCCAAGGTGGAAGAGGAGCAGGATTGATAGTGTAGGGAACTTTCTGAACATGGGTGTGAATTACATAAATGTATCTATTTTTTAAATTGTATAATTGAAATATGCATTTTAATGTATTCCATTTTTGCCTATAAATGTACAAAGGTAATAATCAAGTAGCTTGGGAAGTTGGGGGAATATAGATGAAACAACAATGGCAGAATGTTGATAGATATTGAAGTAGGTGATAGGTACATGGAGTTTCATTATAAAATTTTGCTTATTTATTTTATG
Source organism: Anoura caudifer (assembly GCA_004027475.1). Lineage (NCBI taxonomy): Eukaryota > Metazoa > Chordata > Mammalia > Chiroptera > Phyllostomidae > Anoura > Anoura caudifer. The sequence goes on from PVKU01002881.1 coordinate 130,801, forward strand.
TTTGAAATGTTTTATAATAAAAAGAAAAAAAAGAAAATATGAAAGAATGTGAGAAAGAAGGCAGCCATTATTAATTCATCACCATATCTTTGTCTGAGAATCTTCTTCAGCCCATTAGTGTCTTCAATAATCAGTTAGAAAGACATGTGAGATAACACTTATTTTCCATCATGAACCTGTAGCATATGCTCCTTAGTTTGTTAAGATAACATACATGCGCGCGCACACACACACACACACACACAGTAACTAGAATGATTTACTCCAATATATTAAAGTGCTTACCTTCAGGTGGAAGAATTATGACTTATTTTTACCCTCTCTCTATCTTTCTACATTTTCCAAATGTATAATTATGAATATACATTTCTTTCAAAATTAGAAACTTAAACCATACAAAATTTTTAAAGTATCATTTTCATTGAGTTTCTCCTATATTGTTACTATGGTTTCAAAAATTCAACAGGCTTCACCACATTATCACTCTTAGGAAAAGCAATGCTGCTAATCATATTATTTCTTTTCAAAAAAGCTTTTGCCAAGGTATGAGCCTCCAGGGTACATTTTTTTTGTAAAGATAAAAATGCAATACTGCACAGGAGATCTGCTTATTAGACATTGGGCACGCTATGTGTAGCACCAAAATAACTCTTTAGGAATTTCCTGCCAAATTCACAGCTAAACTGTTATGCAAATGTAACTACATCTAAATTAAAGTGCTGAGATGATACAGCCAACAGACGTTGAAGTATAATTGCTTTTCTTGGTGTAGGCGGAAAGGTTGGGATGTTTTAAAGTAAACAAAATGTATCACACTTCATTTTGTTTTCCTATTTGGTTGGGGGTTCAGTTTATAATATACAGAAAAGAAAAAATGATAAATGAAAATAAATAAAGTTAAGAAAAAAAGGATAAGATTTAGTGTTTGAGGTAAGGATATCTAAGCCCTCATAAAACAAAACAAAAAGAAGTGGACATCAACTTAGTTTCAGGTGGAGTCTGTAAGATTTAAAACTATACATAAAAAGGGATGATAGCCTTTATATTATGCATGTTAAGGTCTCTTCATTTAACTTTCTTGTGTTTATGTCTTGCCTCCACACCTCTATTTTTAAATAGCTAGCTCCCAAAAGTAGAGTCTATTTTTTACTTCTGGCTACTTGTCATTGGGCTTACAGCCCTAAAAGGGCACACTCTATATCTTCACCATAGTTTTACCCTAAGAACCTAGTTCAGTGCCTGAGAAAAAGTAGGCACTTAGTATTTATTGAATAAATGAATAAGTATTCCTAGTAGTATGTTACAGGGTGCCTTGTCCATAGAAAAAAATCTAGCAGATATGTATTGAAGTAGTTATTCATTAATCCATTTATTCACCCCATTAATATTATTGAGTGTTCACTATGTGCCATGCACTCTCTACATGCTGGGACATACCATTGAGCAAAGTAAGAGGTACTTACACTCTAATGAAAAAAAACTACCATTTAGCCAACTTAACAGAATATATTTTTATTATTTTTTAAAATTATATTCTATTGATTATGCTATTACAGTTGTCCTGATTTCTCCCCCTCTGCCCCCCTCCACCCAGCATCCCCTACTCCCTCAGTCAGTCCCCCCACCATTGTTCATGCCCATGGGTCATGTTTATAAGTTCTTTGGCTACTCCATTTCGTATGCTCTACTTTACATCACCATGGCCATTCTGCAACTACATATTTGTACTTTTTAATCACCTCACCTCTCCACCCATTCTCCCCCAGGTCCCTCCCATCTGGTAACCATCTGGCAACTAACTTCTTTTCTCTTGCTTTTAAGAGTCTCCCTTTATAGTTAACCTTTGGCCTTTTAATAATATTATGTCTTGGAGTGGGCCTTTTTGCATCCATCATATGGGATTCTCAGTGCTTCCTGGACTTGCATGCCTGTTTCCTTCACCAAATTAGCAGAGGGTTTCGGCTTTTTTTTTTTTTTCCACAATTCTTTTCAGATAGATTTCCAATTTCTTGCTCTTTCTCTTCTCCTTCTGCCACCCCTGTGAGGTGAATGTTGGACCTCTTAAAATTGCCCCAGAGGCTGCTTATACTATCCTCATTTTTTGGATTCTTTTCTTGTTCTGCATGGTTGTTTTTTGCTTCCTTATGTTCCAAGTCATTGTTTTGATTTTCTGCTTTATCCACTCTACTGTTGTTTTCCTGTAAATTGTCCTTTGTCTCTGACTGGGTCTTCTTATGCTGCTGAGGTCCTCACTAAGTTCCTTGAGCATCCTTATAATCAGTGTTTTGAACTCTGCATCTGTTAAATTGTTTATCTCCATTTCATTTAGCTCTTTTTATGGAGTTTTGATTTGTTCTTTCATTTGGGCCATGTTTCTTTGTCTCCTCATTTTGGCAGCCTCCCTGTGTTTGTTTCTATGTATTAGGTAGAGCTGCTTTGACTTTGTGTCTTGGTAGTGTGGCCTAGTGTAGTAGGTGTCCTGTAGGGTCCAGTGGCACAGCCTCCCCTATCACCCAAGCTGGGTACTTGATGTATGCCCTCTGTGTGGGCTGAGTACATCCTTGTCTTATAGTTGAGCCTTGGTTGCTGTTGGCAGGTCAATGGGAGTAATTTACCCAGGCCAGTCAGCTGTAAGGACTGACTGTGAGCACTTACCCCAACCTTCGCCCTCTGTGGAGAATCAGCTGTGTGGACTCAGCATGATGGTGCTCCAATGTGGTCTGTAGCTATACACTGAGTGCACTAACACTGGGATTTCCCAGGTGGTGCGGGCCAAGGTCCTCCCCAATCTGTGTTTCTCCCGGGTCCACCCTACCTGAGCTGTCAAGCAATCTGAGATGGCTGCTACTTGCTACTTGTGCTGGGATTGGAGATTCCCAGGGTAAGCCAAGCTGTGACTGTAATATTGCTTCTGCTAGGGCTCTCTAAAGCCAGCTATTGCTTATTTGGTAGGATTTAGGAGCCAAGGCCAGTCATTCACATAGAAAAGCAGCTGGGATGGGCCCATAAGTTGAGTTGGGTAGAGGCTCCAGAGTGGTCACGCCGTTTGGGGGTTGGTGGAGTCTCAGATATGGCAACAGCCTACTGGCTCTGTTGGGGGTGGGGCTCAGCAAAGGGACAATGACCTCTGCTCACCCCAATGCCAGACACTTCAGTCTCTCCCTGTATACCATTGGTGCCCTTCAAGCTGCCAGTCCAGTGCTGGAGCTCAGAAGGAGCAAGTCTGAGTAGGTGAGTCCATGTGTGGGTTCCCCAAGAGGAACTGCTGAAGGCTCCAGCAGCTTCCTCTACCAACTCAGTCCCTGCTGGTTTTCGCAGCCACAAGTTGTGGGGACTTATTGTCTTGGTACTGGAACCCTGGGCTGGGGGTGCTGGTGTAGGTCTGGGACTCCTGGGTCCCTGGATATCCCTACCAAATTTGTATCTGCCACACGTGGGTGGCCCATTCTGCATCCGTATCTCTCCTACCAGTCTGGATGGAAGTGGTTTCTTCAAGTCCATAGTTGTCAGACTTCCATTTAGCCCAATTTCTGACATTCCTGAATAATGGTTGTTCTATATTTTAGTTGTAATTTTGATGTGGTTGTGAGAAGAGGCAAGCCACGTCTGCCTACATTGCCATCTTGACTGGAAGCTCTCAACAGAATATAATTTTTAGTTTTCATTGACACAAATGAGAAACTTCCCCCCATTTTCATTGTTATAGCACTAAGTAGCTCTAGGTGCATTGGGTCAACATTTCATTTCTAAGTCACTTTGCGCTGGTAGGTGAATGTGATTAAAAGAGGTTAAGGCTCCTGGCTAGTGTGGCTCAGTGGATTGAGTGCCAGCCTGCAAACAAAAGTGTTGCTGTTTTGATTCCCGGTCAGGGCACATGCCTGGGTTGTGGGCCAGGTCCCCAGTAGGAGGATGCACGAGAGGCAACCACACATTGATGTTTCTTTCCCTCTCTTTCTCCCTCTCCTCCCTTCTCTATAGAAATAAATTGTTGGGAACCATTCTGCCTGGTTTCAGGAGTTATAACCCCCGCCCCATGGATAAAGCTGAGTGAGCGACCTTCGGACTGTAAGCCACTAAGGAGACAAAGCTTATCTCCCTGGCAGGAATGCTGCTTCTGCTTCATCCATAACTGGTCCCCAATTCTTGGTCAGTTAGCCAATGACAGGTAAGATTCCCTCAAGGGAGGGGTCGCCTAAGATAGGCACGACCACTTGGAAGTCCCTCAAGGAAGGACTCGGGGGGCTGCAGCTAAAAGGGGGTGATGAACCCTCATCCCCCAGCTATTCTGACATAGCTTGAGTCCTCAATCCATCTGGGAGTTTTCCTTATCTCTTGCTTCCTGGTCTTAATCCACTTAAGCCTGAAACTATGACTGAGGGCGGTGCAGCTCTGTGCTGGCTAGAGTGGGCTTCCCGGGTGATCAGGCCTAAGAAAGAATTCATAAAGTCTTGTGAAACCTGCTTTGCTAAGAGTGCTCTCATTTAAATAATAAGGGTCCGAGCAGGAAATGAATTTGTCTCCGAAAGTTTTGTAACCCCTCAGCTGACAGACCCTGACTCAATTAAACCCTCAGAGTTCTTTGAAATGTTATCTATTGTCGCCTGACAATGATTGCCACCTGACTATGATTGATGAGCTTTACCTGTACTCCTGTGTGTTATGAACCCAATAGAAACCATTGAGGAAGGGGCTCTTGGTCCTTCTCCTTTGAGAGATAGGCCACTTCTCCTTCCCAAGCAGATCATGTCTTGGTAGATTTATTTTCATCCGTGGCTGTCAGATGGGGCTCTATGGGCGGAGCCCCACCACAATAAATAAATAAAATCTTTTTTTAAAAAAAAGTGGTTTAAGGCAACAAGTATAAGCATACATAATTATTGTGACTGGAGGACTTTTCAAGACAACACATGAAAATTGCTGCAGAATTTACATTTTTTGAAGACTGCATCCTATGAACCAGGAGATAGAAGGTTTCCAACAGAAACAGAGATTACTTTTATTGACAAAGATGAATTGTTTCACGGTGGCTCTCCTCTTTCTAATTTCCTGGCTAGTCGAGATCAATCAATAGTCTTTAGACAGTACCCATTTAAGGTTCTGACAAGTGTTATTTTTTAGAGGCCATTCTTTAAGCTTCTCATTAATGAAAAACAGTATTGTAGCATCTATCGGCATTTCCACTCTGTTTCCTGGCCTTGCTCCGTCTGGTCCTGATATTACAAACAGCTGAAATCAGTACATTGTGATATTATGCAAATATGCTCTGGCAGATTGAGCTAAGAATAGTGTGCATTGGGCTATTTCACTTTATTTGGTATATAGATGAATTTGGCATTTTTAAATTAAAGAACTTTATGGGCATTTAAAAATATTTCTGCATTAGAAATGTGTTTCCTTGTGATGGTTAAACAAACACCAGTCTGTGGAACAACTTTAAACTTGAGTTTAAAACTAGGACTTCAGGGAGGAATAAAAAGAGGTCATCAGAAAGCATATAGTAGTGATTTCCATGATGTCCTGTTTGATGAGCTACAGAAGCATGGGCTGAGTGCCCAGTGGAGCTTGGTGAATTCAGCCCTGGTCAAATTTATTACAGCTGAAAAGTCCTGATTATGGCTCACTGTAATCCTGGAGAGAATGTTCTAATGTCACACTGCAGAGCTGGAAATTTGGGCTTGTCTTATTTAACGATTTTTTAATGACTCAGAGGAGGACATTCAAAATATATATAAAAAGTCTACTTATCCTAAGAATTTGGTAGGGTCAGTGACTGTGTTGTTATGGCATAATCAGAAGGCTTAAAGATCTCTCCAAGCTAGATTCTTTGAATCTAAAAGATGAACCTTAACTGATATAAATAAATATAAAGTTTTATATTTATGCCAAAAATAGCCAGTTCTTATTTTAGGGGAATTCTTAGTCAACAATCAGGGAATACCTCTCCTTTCCAGGCCATAAATTGATTATTTTCATAAGGCAGCAAGGGAAAGATTTTGAACTCAAAAGGAGTTAAAAGAATTTTTCAACAGAAGATAAAGATAATATTAAAGAATAATTAGCCTTTACCTGTAATTGTTTTCAATCTTTTGCTGGTAATATTTCTTTCTTTTCTTAAAAAAAAAAAAGTATGCCTTGGCTGGTGTGGTTCAGTTGGTTCAGAATCGTACTGTAAATTGCAAGATCACAGGTTCAATCCACGGTCAGGGCACATTTCTGGGTTGTGGGTTCTGTCCTCAGTCGGGGCACATACAAGAGACAACAAATTGATGTTTCTCTCTCACATTGATGTTTCTCTCCCTACTTTCCCCTCATTCTAAAATCAATAAGCATTTCCACAGGTGAGTATAGAAATAAATTAAATTAAATAATGAAAAGTGTAAACCTTATCCCTCTCAACTTTCTCAGGAGAACCAAGCTCTGAACATAACCTGTTTTTTGTGTCTTAGGAGAGGCTACACCTCACTCCTATAACCAACATGATTGTTAGTTTTAATTTATAATTACAAGCTTTATTTTCTCATTTGGGACACAGAGAAGTGAGCTCCCCTTGTACTTAAAAAATTACAAAGTAACCAAAATACAGATGGTCTCAGGACAGAAAGGAAGCATAACATTTTTGCAGACCATCTCATGTTGTTCCATTCCATTGTAAAGCATGCAATGTACAACTTATCACTTAGGAATAAAATGGCCAAGTACTGGTAATACTGCTCTCCAGGAATATGAAAGAAAGTTTATTAAGCCTATTTTTTAAATAAAAGATTGTCACAGGGAAAATGGCATAAAGGTCCTGGCTTGGAAAAATAGGATTTTTCAAGTGTCTTCTGGCACATTACTAAAAAGACCATACTTGAAAAAACACACATAAATTTTTTATTTACTGAAAATAGGAATGAGTAGAGTATAAAATTCAACTTCCAAAATAGCTAGTGTAGCCTTGGTTTTATTAACCAATATGGAATGTCCAAGGAAAAGAGGTAATGGTTCTGCTTTGCTATACACTAGTCAGACCATCCTTGTGTACTGTGTTCTGTTCTGGACACTATATTTTGAGAGACATTGCCAAACAGTAGCATATCCAAATACTGCTAACCATACAGAGAATGGATATTCTGGAAGATATGTAATGTGGTGAACAGATGAAGGACCTGGGGACATTTAATCAAAAGAAGAAAAGACTGCTCTGACTGGTGTGGTTCAGCTGGTTAGGTGTCATCCCACAAAACAAAAGGTTGCTATTCAATTCCCGGTTGGGGCACATGCCTAGGTTGCAGATTTGGTCCCTTGTCAGGGCATGTACAAGAAGCAACCAATTGATGTTTGTCCCTCATATCGATGTTTCTGTCCCTCTTTCTCCCTACCTTTCCCTCTTTCTAAAAAAAGAGAAGAAAAGACTAGGTAAGGACATGGTAGTGAGCTTCAGTTATTGAAGGCCTTAATGGCAAAGGAGGAATAGAATCATTCTCTGAATTCTACAAGTCAAAAAGTAGGACTGAGGAGCTGAAGCTTCAGGGAGGTGAAGTTTGGCTTGCTTCAGGAGAGACCCATGTAGAAGAACTCTCCAAAACTGGAGTGGACTATTGTAAGAGACAAAGGTATGTGTCCCTGTTACTGAAGGCACTCAAGCACCTCAGGAATGTCTTTGAAAAAGGAATCTGAGCAGTAATTGGAGTTGGAGCAGATAATTTCCTATGGGCTCTTCCAGCCATAATATTGTAAACTTGGGCAATAGCATAGAAGCCTAGTTTCAAACATCAAAACAATTTTCTATTCTTACTTATAACCCCATATGTAATCAGTTAACAAGCCCACTTGGTTATTTCTTTACGATGGGTTTTACATCACTCTTGTAATATTATTCCACTGTGACATGGAAATTACAATATTATCCTAGTTGGAAAGGTATGTCAAAATTGCTCTGATTGGTGTGGCTTGGGTATCATCCAGCAAACCAAATGGTTGCTAGTTCCATTCCTGGTCAGGGCACATGCCTGAGTTGTGGGCCAGGTGCCCAGCTGGGGCGGGCAAGAGGCAACCAATGGATGTATCTCTCGCACATTGCTGTTTCTCGCCTTTTCTCTCTCTCTCCCTTCCGCTCTCTCTAAAACTAAATACATAAAATCTTTGGAAAAATTGTCAAAATAAATATCTACACATTCTTATTTACAAAGATGGTTGTTTACAAAGGTGGTTAAACATTTTATTACATCTCTGTAAACACACGTCTTTGCAATGTAACTTGGTACAAGTTCCATCAAGAAGTGGCTGGGGTGGTGGGCTGGGATGGGAGTAGAAGACAGAAAACTGTACAAGAGCAACAATTAAAATAAAATTTTAAAAAAAGAAGTGGCTTATCTTCTGACTCCTTAATCTGGGATGCTATGGGTTTTCTTTGACCAATAGAATGTGGCAGAAATAACATTGTGTGACTTCCTAGTCTAGGCCTTAAGAAGCTTTTCATCTTCTGTTCTCATTCACTTGTATTATAACAACCCTGTGAATAAGCCTGGGCTAACCTCCTTGAGGATGAGACAACAAAGGGAGAGAAAGATCATATGGTGAGAAAGAAAAGCCCAGCCATCCCAGCTGTAGCAGCCCTTAGAGCTGGAGCCCCTGGCAAGAGAGAGAGGACATCCAGGACCAGCCAACTTCTCAGCCAATCCACCTACAGGCTGAAGATTCATGTGGGTCCAACTGGTGTCATATGCAGCAGAGATGAGCCACATGCCATCTGGGTCCTGCCTAAGCTGCCAACCCACAAAATCATGAATAAATGGTTGTTGTTTTACAAGGCAGTTTGTTATTCAACAATAAAACCAATATGTGTTTTTATCCAGCAAAGTTGCTTTTAAAAATAACCCTCTGAAGACATATGTACACATGGCCACTGCAGTGTTTCTATTAAGGATCAAAATACAAAATAAAGAGGACTGATTAAAAAAATTATGGCATACCCGTGGAATGGAATACTCAGTAGCACTTAAAAAGAATCAGAGATGCCATGGCTGGTGTGGCTCAGTGGATTGAGTGCCGGCCTGTGAACCAAAGGGTTGCTGGTTCCATTCCCAATCAGGGCACATGCCTGGGTCCCTGATGGGGTACACGTGAGAGGCAACCACATGCTGATATTTCTCTCCCTCTCTTTCTCTCTCCCTTCCCCTCTGTATAAAAATAAATAAATAAAATCTTTTTAAAAAGAATCAAGTGGTCTACTGTTTATATATGTGGAAAGCTGTCTAAGGTATATTATTAAGCAAAAAATCAGTTTCAGAACACTGAATAGTTAATCACACTTGTGCAAATAGACAAGTATAGCCATATGTGTATAATTGTATACACATAGAAACTATCCAAAAGGATGTGCAAGAAACTATTAACAGTAGTTAACTAAGGATTTGGGCTGAAAGTTGAGGGGAGAAAGAGGACTTTATATCCTTTTTTCCTTTAAATATTTTACTTTGAGTGTAAACTACTTAAATATGCTGGTTTAGAAATAAATGAAAAAGACACCAAACAACTTCTAACTATTGCCTGTACCACCAGTTACTACTCCTTGCAATATATTCTGTTTAATATCACCACATTGATACAACACTCTTTTTTATGTCACTCCTCTACTCATGAAGTCTCAATAACTCTCCACTGTCTAGAAATGGTCTTCAAAGTGAGGTAGGCTCTATTTATATATTTCACTTAAAATAGTAAGAGAGAAAAGAAGTTCTTTGAATATTGAATACATGGATATACACTGGCACTCTTACTTGGTATTAATGTGACCACCTATTACATAAGGGAGGCATGGTGTTGAAGGAAAGAGCTGGAGTCCCTCCACACAGATGGGTGAATAGTGATGCCCTGGCTCATCCTTTTAATTTCTCCTGATTACAACAAATTACACTTTCTGTGAGCCTGGTTACATTGACTTGAGGATTTTCAAAAATCTATCTTAAAATAAAGAAACCTTTAATGAATTGATATGTAACTTAAAAATATTCCTTCAAAGAAACTTTGTGTTGAGGCTAATACAAATAGCATAAGCACAAATTAATGACAAGTGAATGGCAGATCTGACAGATTTCGTACTCCTGGTACAAGCTCTTAGTCAACTGTATTACAAGCTAAAATCAGTGACTAATAGAACTGGCAACAGTTCTATTAGAAAAAAAGGACAAAAAAGAAGAAAAATAAGAAAGTTAAGTCCAGAGTTTCAAATGTATGAAATCATGTGATACTCATTTCAATATATTATCCAAGTTCATTTATCAGTGAGGAAAGTTTTGAAGCCTCTGCTAAGGATTCTCACTTGTTAACAAGCTACAAAATTTCACACCATCCTGGGAACAAACTTGTTTGTTTGTCCTGAGAAACTTACTGAAATAATACATGAAAAACATGAGAATAAAACAGAAATGCACAGATTACATGATATTGTATATAGAGAATCCTAAAGATTCCACCAAAAAAAAAAAAACACCTGGAACTGATAAATAAATTCACTAAAGTAGCAGGATACAAAATAAATATCCAGAAATAAGTTGCATTTTTATACACCAATAATGAACTATCAGAAAGGGAAACTAAGAAAACAATCATTCACCATTGCGTAAAAAAATAAAATATAATATAAATATAAAAAAATAATACCTAGGATTAAATTTAACCAAGGAGGCAAAACACCTATACTTGGAAAATTATATGGCACTGAAAAAAGAAATCGAAGAAGACACAAATAAGCAGAAGAATATAGCATGTTCATGGATAGAAAAAATTAACATCATTAAAAGCTCCGTACTACCCAAAGCAATCTATACACTGAGCACAATTCCTATTAAGATACCACTGGCATATTTCACAGAACTAGAACAAATACTCCAAAAATTTATATGGATATGACAAAGGACCCAAAATAGTCACAGCTTCTTTAGAAAGAAGAACAAAGTTGGAGGAATCAAGCTACCTGATATCAGATTATAGTACAAAATCATAAGAATCAAAACAACATGGTACTGGGATAAACATAAACATATAAATCAATGGAACAGAACAGAGAGCTCAAAAATAAACCCACACCTTTATAATCAATTAATATTTGACAAAGGAGATAAGAATATACAACAGAATAAAAATAGTCTATTCAATAACTAGCGTTGGGAAAATTGGACAGATACATGCAAAAAATGAGATGGAACCTCTTTCTTACACCACATACAAGAATAAACTCAAATGGATTAAAGACATTAATGTTAGACTCAAAACCATAAAAATCCTAGAAGAAAACATAGACAATAAAATCTTGGACATTTCTCATAGCAAGATTTTTTTCTGATATATCTCTTCAGGCAAGGGAAACAAAAGGCAAAGAGTGAAACTACATCAAACTAAAAAACTTTTCCACTGCAAAGGCAACCATCAACAAAATGAAAAAAGAACCCACTGAATGAGAAAACATATTTGCCAATGATACATCTGATAATAGGCTATAAAGATTTTGCAAAACTCAACAACAAAAAAAAATCCAATTAAAAAATGGACAAAGGACCTGAATAGACACTTGTCCAAAGAAGATATACAGATGGTCAATAGACATAGGAAAAGATGCTCAATGTCACAAATCATCAGAGATATGCAAATTAAAACCACAATCAAGTATCACCTCACACTTGTCAAAATGGCTATCATCAATAAATCATCAAATAATAAGTGCTGGTGAGGATGTGGAGAAAGGGGAACCCTAATACACTGTTGGTGAGAATGCAAATTGGTGCAGCCACTGTGGAAAACAGTATGAAGTTACTTCAAACAATTAAAAATGGAACTGCCTTATGACCCAGTTTCTGGGAATAGACCTGAAGAAACCCCAAACCCTAATTCGAAAGAATATATGCACCTCTATGTTCACTGCAGTGTTATTTCCAATATCCAAGATTTGAAATTAGCCCAAGTGCTCATCAATAGATGAGTAGATAAAAAAGCAGTGGCACATTTAAAAAATAGTTTTGTATTGATTTAGAGAGAGAGTGTGTGTTAGAAAGAGAGAAACATTGATTTGCTGTTCCACTTAGTTATGGTTAATTCTCATATGTGCCCTGACAGGGAATTGAACCCAGAACCTTGGCATATATGGAAAAAGTTCTAACTGACTGAGCTACCTGGCCAGAGCCAGCAGTGGTATGTTTACACAATGGAATGCTAGTCAGGTGCCAAAAAAAAAAAAAAAGAAGAAGGTGAAGAAGGTGAAGAAAATTTTACCTTTTGCAATGATATGGATGGATCTGGAGAGTATTATACTAAGTGGAATAAGCCAGGCAGAGAAAGACAAATACCATATGATTTTACTTATATGTGGAATCTAATGAATGAAATAAACTGAACAAAATAGAAACAGAGCCATAGATACAGAGAACAGTCTGACAGCTGTCAGAGGGGAGGGATTTGGGGAACTGGGTGTAGAAGGTGATGGTATTAATAAAAAAATCTCATAGACATAAACAACAGTTTGGTGATTACCAGAGGGAAAGAGGGGTAGAGGGAAGTAGTAAAGAGTAAAGGGGGAGTAAATGGTGATGGAAGGAGACTTGATTTGGGGTTGGGGTGCTGAACACACAATACAATATATAGATGATGTATTATAGAATTATACACATATGACCTATATAACTTTATTAATCAATGTCACCCCAATAAATTCAATAAAAAAGACTGAAATGCATTCTTTGTCAAAAAGCCCTGTTGTAGGATGCACAAAAGTTATTGTGACAATACAGTAGCAGGAAGATTCTCAAAATCATTATGTCAAATGATAGAAACTAGATACAAGGGTATATGCTATATAATTCTATGTATGTGAAGTCCTAGAAAATTTGAACAAAAACATTAGTGTTTGCCTGAGACCAGGGTCAGAGGTAGGGACGGATTGCAAAGGGGCACCAGAGAACTTTTTGAGGTGATGGAAATGGTACATATCTTTGTTGTTGTGGTGGTTCAATGGCTGTATGCATGTATCAAAACTTGAACATTTTAAATGGATTCTGTTTGTTGTATTCAAATTATATTGACTTAAAGTTACCTAAAATTAAATGCTAGAAAATTATATTAAATTAGGTACATGAGAAAGCAAATAAGCACTCCGCCTCATGCTGGAGATACAGTGGTGGGTAAAAAAGTGTCCTTGGTCTTTCATGTTGATTACAGATTTATACCTGGGAGTGTTTAGAAACAAAATAATCACAGAGAGTTACAGACTCCAAAAAGGGACTAGGAAGTAAAGTGGAGGTTCTAGGAATGCCTGTGCTGAAAGGACTGACCCTAGCTTGTGAAGCCAGGGAAGGAAGGAAAACAGTGATTCAAACAGATGGAGAATTCTGAACTTCTATAACCTTTATAAGCTATAGCTCTCATTTAGCTGAGAGCACAAACTTTTAGTGTAGGATTATTATCCATAGATATCTTAACTTTCTAACTAGACTATAAGCAATTGGAGTCTGGAAGCCATATTATCTACTTCTTTGTATTTCCATCTTGCAGTACCTAGAGAAAAGCATACATAGTAGGCAATTCATATATTCCAACTGACTCATTTGCCTGTCTGCCAAAGAGAACAGACACATCCAGTGTTTCTTGCTAAGATAGCTAGTGGCTATTAGAAGAAACAGACAGGGTAACTGCCTATCTGTGCTCATTGCCCCATCCCTTTCTGTGATGAAATGCACCATGGGTCTTTGCTGTCCCATGTTGTGATGTGTCCCCCCAGCCTGTTCTTCATACACACTGTTGGTGGGAATTTTTAAGCTATCTCAGCCTATTTTTCCCAACCATTTTCATTTTAGTGTTTTACTTCATAAATTTGATCTGTGCTTTAAAATTCTACTTTGCCTTCCCATTCAATCAAACAATTCAGTCACTTTGACAGCCTTGCCTACATGGCAAGGGCTCAAAAAATATGTATCAATCAGTTGAAATGTCAACCTCAGACTAAGAAAGGGCTCGCTCTATTGTCCTAAAACATGAATTCAACCTCTTTCTGAAACTGAGCTGAAAATAGCTCTCCCAAAGTTGTTCTGGGGGTGCCATCTTTAAATAGCTGCAGATTTAACTGTTACCACATATAGCTTTTAAGAGCCAGTCTTTTGGATTGTAATGGCAAATCTACATGTTCTCTGTCTTACATGCTGTTTCAGGTCACTGTTTGGTCAGGTTGATTCATTGTGTGAAAACTGGCCATTAGCAAGGATAAAAAATAGAGAATTCACTCTTTTATAGATACATGACTTTAGAGGTATAGGGATATGAAAATGGTTGATGTCCTAGAACAGAGAGAGTATCTCACAGACTTGAATAAAGAATCTCCCAGAAAGTGCTGGGGAATTTTTTTTAATCTACAGCTAAGCAGACAGGCTATAAATGGGATTGTCCCCAGCATGACCATTGCTTACTTTACACACTGTTCATTCAATCAAAGGCCTTTGAGTAGTAGTTCTACTCAGACTTGCTCTTTACAAAAAGGCAATTAAGGAAAAGCAATGAAATACTTGGTGACACCAATAGTTTTGTAAATTTTGGTGTGACATTATTTTTTTATGTAAATGAAGGCATGAAAATTTAGGATTGATTTAGTCTACAAACCACAATTCTATATTAAACATAACAGTCCTTGTCCCTCAAAATACAGCATCTCTTCAGTCCAAAGCCACTGTACTTTAGAATACTGACATGATATGTTCAAAGTTAATACAGAGGGAAAACATAGACCTCCAGAACTTCAAATCAAGGAACACCGTAGTACCAAAACTGCATCAATGAATCATGTTACGAGGTGTGGTGTGTGCTGTGGCAGATTGGCTATTATTCATGTCACTGTGCTCTATTAGTCTCAATATTGGAAAGAAGACATGAAATATAAAGGCAGCCATTTCTGCATGTGAGGAATCATCGTGAGGATATAATGAGAGAAATTGTAAGTAAAAAATGCAGAATACAGCCAGTTAGCATAAATAATCACCTTTGCTAGGAGCCTCAAGGAGTCTCAGGAAACTAGGATTTTCTAGATTGCTTTTAAGTTTTAGAAACTATTTTTTAGCCTCTTTGTAAAGTGTCAAAGGATTTGTTCCTTTCAAAATGTTACTTATTTGTCCTTTTTGTTTTAGTAAGGATAATATTCCTTTTCTTGGAAAGTGTTTTTGCTTTGGTCATCTTGTTCAGTTCTCACAACAGCCCTAAGAAATTGACAAGAAAGGTGTTAGGAAGAGAAACCCTTAGAAATTAAGAATTTTTCCACTGTCATCAGCTAGCATGTAGTTTGCAGGAGCTCAAACTTACATCCACTGATTCCAAATTATTTTGTTGAAGTGCTTCACTCCCCCTCCCTTTTAAATTTTTTTGTTTAATCTCTATTGTATTTTTTGTATTACTATTTAGTCCCCTTATACCCTTCTCCCCCCAGCAATCACCACACTGTTGTCCATGCCCATGAGTCCTTTTTCCTTTTTGCTCAGTCTCTCAATTCCCTAACCGCCCCCCCCAGCTGTCATCCTGCTCTCCATCTATGAGTCTGTCCCCATTTTCCTTGATAGTTCAATTTGTTCATTAGATTCCACAATCAGTGAAATTCTATGGTATTTGTCTTTCTCTGACTGGCTCATTTTACTTAGCATAATGTTCTCCAGGTCCATCTATGCTGTTACAAACAGTAAAATTGTCTTCTTCTTTATGGCCAAGTAGTATTCCATTGTGTAAATGTCCTATAGTTGTTTTATCCACTCATCTAGTGATGGACACTTGGGCTGCTTCCATATCTTGACAATTGTAAATAAGGCTGCAATGAACATAGGGGTCTTATGTTCTTTCAGATTAGTGTTTTGGGTTCCTTCAGATATGTTCCCAGAACTGGGATTTCTGGGGCAAAAGGCAGATCCATTTTTAATTTTTTCAAGTGTCTCTATACTGCTTTCCATAGTGGCTGCACCAATGTGCATTCCCACAAACAGTGCAAAAAGCTTCCATTTTCTCCATATCCTTACCAGTACTTGTTTGTTGATTTATTGATGATAGCCATTCTGACAAGTGAGAGATGATATCTCATGGTGGTTTTAGTTTGTATTGATTTGATAATTAGTGATATGGAGCAAGAATAAATTCAAACTGGATGAAAAACTTAAATTTTAGACCAGAAACCATAAAAATTGTAGAGGAAAACATAGGCATCAAAATCTCAGACATTGCTTGTAGCATTATTTTATTGAATATATCTTCCCAGGCAAGGGAAATAAAAGAAAAAATATACAGATGGGACTACATCAAACTAAAAAGGTTTGCACAGTAAAGGAAAACATCAACAAAATAAAAAGACAACCCACAGAATGGGAGAACATATTTGCTGATACATCTGATAAGTGGTTAATATACAAAATGCATGAAGAACTTACAAAACTCAACAGCAAAAAAGCAAACAACCCAATTAAAAATGGGCAAAGGATCTGAATAGACACTTCTCCAAAGAGGACATGCAGATGGCCAATAGACATATGAAAAAATCCTCCTTCTTTTTAAACATCATTAATCTAGTTATCAAAAATGTATTTGCCATGAATCCTGGGTTTTAAAAAGCTTCAAAAGCATTTGGTATGTGGGTTTGACCTTGTGGTTACAAAATTGCCAATATTAACTCGGGAAAAATGTCAGAACTCTGTTCTTGGACAAGCCAAAAACTGGGCTGTAATCTCAAGGGTGTAGGGGGCTCTGCCCCATGCATTGCAGAGTGTTGAGTGGTAGTATCTAGGGAGAAAACCAAACTTGATAATGCAATCCCAATTTAGGATTACAAACAAGAGAATGAGGCAGATAGACAGAAACTAGGAATGATAAAGTGGGATAGAGACCTGAAATATAGCACCATAGCAAAATGGATGATGGAGAGTTGAAGGTGGAGCTTAGAGAAATTTACTGCGCTTCTTTTTAGTGCAGTTTCAGCTTTGGCAATAAATGGGAAAAGAGTCTTTAAGGGTGTCATGCTGGCTTAAGTGCATAGGTTAAGCATGAAATTATTTCAGAATTCAATCTGGCAAGGCACCTATGTCTTTCCTTTCAGAATCCAAAGGGGAGATGTATATGTGCCTGATTTTATTTAAGGATATATGACTTTAAAAAACTCAATATATTTCCAAATTATAATTTATGGAACATTTGTATAGAATTAATTATACATTAGCCAGTCAAGTTTAAGAATCATTCTATACTTCCCATAATATGCTATTACATAAAATTAACAGAACAATATAACATCTGAGACACAGTTGAAAATGGGTTATGTCCATTAAGGAGATTAATTGACCAGGATAATAAAAAAGAACATTTCAAATATAGAACAATAAAACTATAGTTTCCAGTGATTACTGACTTCCAAAGTACATATTTGGTAATTGGAGAAATGCAAGGTGTAACTCAAATATACTGACTGGCATCCTGTAGGACATCCATTTTCAGGAAGCCATTTACCTCTGTGGGCTCAGTTGAGTGCAGTGCATTAAAGAGAGGTTATAAGTGTATTCAATTTCATTTATGACAATTCCTTAGTAATTCCTATATATAGACCATCACGAATTTAAAGACAGGAATTAGAATTCAGTTCATTTGTAAAGTGCAGCAAGACTGTGTTAATATCTTCTCAATGGAACTAGATTAGCTGAACCAAAATTAAACTTTTTCATTGAGTCAGGATGTTTGGCCATACTATTTTTGGTCAAAATTACTGTTTTCCATTAAGTGCATGTGACTTTTTTTCTCCAGTAATGTTTGGTTATTAGCCTTGAGTATTGATGACCTTAGTATAGTGATTTAGGTGACCTGATCTAGGGAATATAATAAGAATGCTGAAAAGGTAGAATTACAAATAAGAATGTCTAATAAACATTCTCTATTCTAAGTATAAGGACCATGGCACTCTATGACCTCATTACACTGTGAAAATTCCTTTCTAGAAAAAAAAATAGAAAATCCAATTATGAAGCTAAGTATGAGGTTAAACCATATGAAATAACACACTGATAATCTTTTTTTTTTTTTTACGAAAAGAAACAATGATTTTGCATGGTACAACATGATATCACCATAATCCCTAGTTCAGTGTATTGTATCAATTATGTATTGATTCAATTCACTTCAAACATATAGGCACCTATATTGTGTCAGGATTTGTAGGAACATAGCAATGATAAGGCAAACCTCACAGGAACAAGTAGAGAATGAAAGGAACACAAAGTAGGAAAGAGAGATTTCAAACAGAGACATAAAAATGTCTTCTTGAAAGTTGAATTGGCCTTGAGTTTTGATAAAGAGACATGATAAGAAGACTGCAGATAGAGTGGGTAATGTCTACAAAGATAGGGATGTATTGTGATAATTTCTAGAACAGAGAGCTGTTAAGAAGGTCTAAAAGCAAGGTTCATAGGAAGATGAAGCTGTGTTGCTGAATATAGAATAACAATGGTGACTAGTTTAGGTTTTATTCTGTGGATTTGGCAAAGGCATTTGAGAAGGTGTGTGAAATTATTAGAGCTGTATGTTAAGAAAGCACCCTGGTATGAAGAATGAAATGAAGGGAAATGAGACTAGAAACAGAAAGATGACTTAGGGGTTATCTGTAGTGATATTAGGAAAGAATGAGGGCTTGAATTATGTTAACTTGACCACAAAACACAGGTCACATGCTATCAATGTTAAAGTCTTAGAATCACAAGTCTTGTGACTACCTAAATGTAAGCCAGGGGCGTCAAACTCAATATCACCAGGGGCCACATCAGTCTCACAGTTGCTTTCAAAGGGCCAAATGTAATTTTAGGACTGTATAAATGTTAGTACTCCTTAGCAATTGAGAGCTTGGCACTGCCACTGGGTAGAGGCGTCAGGCCGGATAAAGCAAGGTGGAGGGTCAGATTTGGCCGGAGGGCCTTGTGTTTGCCACCTGTGATGTAAGGGATGGTGAGAGGTGGGAATGACTCAACATGACAGTGAGTAACTGTAGTGCCATTAAACAAGTGAGGAAATCAGGAGAGGCAGGATGTTGCATAAGACGTTTATAAGGTAGTGGTGAGTTTCATTTAAAAACCATTGAATTTAAGGAGTCTAAGGAACATTTACCTGAAAATATCTGCCCAGAAATTAGTAAGGTTTGATCTAGAGCATATATGAAAGATGAGTGCTAGAGATGGAAGTATAGGAAGTGAATACAGAAAAGGAGAAATGAATATGCTGGAGGGAGAGAGACAGAGGAGAGTAATGAAATCAAAATCTTGGCAGAATACATTTCTGTCTCTAAAATGCAAAAACAAAATGAAAGAATGAGTGATCAGGGAGAGGACTTTGGAAGTGACAGGAAAGGTCCTTGAAGGAACTCATAAAGATGGCTTTGATCTTTTTGGGTCTTCTTTGTAAAATTTGAGATGAGAGTAAGAGGAGTTAAGGAAGGATTAGGGACTTGACATGTGTCGGAAATATTCAGAAGTATCTGTGTGAAAGGTGTGCTGAGAAGCATCACTCCTAACATGTCATGCTAAGGAACTGATAAGAAATATTCATATATCTTTATCTGGTAAGCAGTTCAATTTCTTAACAAAACTGTCTGTTGACTCTAGGCACTATGATTAAAGTGAAGATAATATAATAGAGAAATTAAGAAAATAACCAGTTCAAATGTAATTAATTTTATTTATATCTTGAGTGATTTCTTTGTGTTTTTTCTGAATTTTCCACCTTTTGAAAAATTCTTGTTTATGATGCTTGGTTTAATTTTTATTTTTTCACACATCATGTGATTTTCCATCCATCTTTTCTTACACTATATATAATGCAGTTTAAAAAATTTATTCTTTTCTGACTGTAATCATTTAAAAATTGACTAGACTTCATTTTTATAGCAGAAGTTTACAGTGTTAATCTTTTGTTGATTACTGCATTTCTCAAGAACCCTGCTATTGATTTAAGTCATATAGATGGAATGAGCCATTAAAAATAATTTATCTAATTTTGTTGGTAGTAGATTAAATTGGTCTTCCACCCTTAGATGATCTGTCACAGAATTTCTGAAAAGTCCATTGAAATTTCCCAGTTTACAGTATTAATTTAAACTAATTGAGCTTGAGAAATTAATGGCATGTTTCTTTCTTCCTTATCATTACTACAGAGGAGGAATTTAAGACTTTGACCCTTTACAATAGGGCAATAATCAACTTAACCTACGTTGCCATGGCTACTCTTGCTCAACTTAGAAAAAATATCCCAAAGTCACAATTGGTGCCCTCAAACAACATCACTAACAGAACTAACAGTTTTCCTGCTGCTTATTTTTCTTTCTGAGTGAAATTCTTGCATCTAGTAAGCATTCAATAGTTATTGAATGGTACAAACAACTAAGAAAACCAATTCAGTGAGTTAAAGTGATATATTTACTTATGTAATAATATAGTATAAAGCCTTGAATCTGAAGAGGAATTCAGAGATCATTTAGTCTCAATTTTCTAATTTTAAAAATGGAGAAAATGGTACACAAGGGTAGAAAAGGACTGTTTAATGTCACACAAACAGTAAGTGTGCAGAATACATAAACATGATTTTTCCTCATGTAACAAAATGAGGTTTAGATATGAGTTTATTTTCCAGAAAACCTAAGGACATACATGGGAAAAAAGCAAAGATATTCATTATTCCTAATTATATTGATCATCTCTGGGAAATATGACAGTGATCTCTAGGAGCTTTATACTGAAGTTTAGAGAGAGACAAAGTCATATCTGAGGAACTGCAAATATTGGCCTAAGTGAATTTAATCAGCTTGGCTGTCTTATTAATAGAAATAGATTAAAGTTGTGCATACAATGTACTATACTAACAATGATATAAGTCCTTTGGGGACACATCCTGAGTCATCTATTCAATATAAATGTGTCATATGAATAGGAATAAGATACGGTCCTTGCTTTCAAGGAGCATTTTGTACCCCTCACCACACTGAATATAGTAAGTGTTCTGGCTTATTGATTGATTTGGTGTTCCTCTATTCCTTCTTCCCGAACAATTGCTGTGGTTTGCAATTTGATGGGGCTGTACTGCAGATTTTGACCTTTGTCCACCTATAAGATATATGCCACTGATCATATATTCATATGGTATCTTACAGTTTACACAGTTGTCCTTTGTGTGCTAAGACAAGAGAGAATGTTAGCAACCCCTAGGATAAGGACACACGTGATTCTAGTGGCCCTTTCAACCAAATGGTTTCAAGGTAATTCTTTCCAAAAGTAAATTCAGGGGTCAAAGTAGTACACCTCTCAGTATTTCAATATCCCCATGGTGGACTGTGATAAGGACAGTAATTTTCAAAATTTGCTAAAGAAGCAGAACCTTCTGTTTTTGAAACAAGATTGTGTATTAAAAAGCTCAGTGGATATATATAACAGATCACAGCAGAAATGTTCTCTATGAATCAGAAGTGTGGGGCTTGGGTTCTCACTAGCTAGGCTTACTCTTTCCTCCTCTCCATTTTACCAGTGAAGAAAGAGAATTACAGAGAAGTAAAAAATGAATTTGCCCTAAAATTCATTGTTAATAAATGATACAGCCAAGACTGGATTCCAAAGCTCTTTCTACTCTACCATATTTACTCAAAAGTATTGAATTTACTAGGGATCTATGCTGCCATACATTCATTGGAAAGTAAAAAAAAAAAGTTAAAGATGGAAAATTTTCCTTAAAGGAGTTAACAATCACAGCATGGAAATGAAACAAAATTGTATTTATTCAGAGAACATTTTCTGAACATTTGTTACTTTTAATGCACTAGGAATTTAAAGGCTAATAAAACCATAGGCCTTTAAGAAGTTCACAGGACTAATAGAGTATGTTGTAGGCTAAATAATGGCCCTCCAAAATATCCAGATCCTTATCCCTGAAACCTGTGAATCATACCTTATATAGTAAAAGGAGTTTTGTCCAATGTGATTAAATTAAGGATTTCAAAATGGAGGGATTATCCTGGATAATCTAGATGGGATCTACATGTAATTACAAATGCCCTTATAAGGGGGAGGCAGAGGCAGATACTACTACACAAGAGAGAAGACTATGTGGCAACCTCAGCAGAGAGATATTTGAAGTTGCTAAGGCTTTGAACATGGAAGAAGGGGTCATGAGGCAATGAATGCAAGGAATTCGGAAGACCTATAGAAGTCAGAAAAACAAAGGAAATAGATTTTCTCCTACAGCTTTCAGAGGGAGCTTGGACCTGCTGACACCTTGGCTTCAAGCTGTGAAGCTAATGTTAAACTTCTGGCCTCCAGAATGTACAGTTCAGAGAATACATTTCTGTTGTCTTAAACCCTCAAGTTTGTGGTAATTTGTTATAGTAGCAATAGGGAATTATTACAGGGAAACACTCACATAACAAGATAACAAAGTGAAGTGTGAACGTTTGCACATACACTAAACCGGAAGTGATAAAGAGAAGAGTAGCATGAAACAGAAACATGACATGTTTCATAGTGGGGAGAGGATAACAGTTCAATAATTTGTTCTAGATAAATTGGCTATACCCATATGACAGTCAAGTAAATGTGGATTTCTATTTCACACTACAAAAATCAGCTCTAGGTGGCCCTGGCTGGTGTAGCTCAGTGGATTGAGCGCAGGCCCATGAACCAAAGGATCATGATTTGATTCCCAGTCAGGGCACATGCCTGGGTTGCAGGCCAGTTCCCAGTAGGGGACGGACGAGAGGCAACCGTACATTGATATTTCTCTCCCTCTCCCTCTCTCCTACCCTTCCCCTCTGAAGATAAATAAATAAAATCTTTAAAAAATTTTTAAAAATCAGCTCTAGGTGGCTTAAAAGTCAAATCTGATAAACAAAACTTTTGTTAAGAAAAAAACTCTCAAATGACTTATCTTTATGACTTTAGAATAGAAAAGCAGTTCTTTAAGAAGATAAAGAAAACATAGATTATAAAAGGAACAACTTGATAAACGGAATTACTGTTAATTAAAAAATTTCATACAAAAATATTTTTTATGGGTCTAAGCCATTTTTATTGTGATAAAGTATACATAATGTAAAATTTACCTCTTGATTATTTTTTTAATTATATTTTATTGATTATGCTATTATAGTTGTCCCATTTTCCCCCCTTCATTCCCCTCCACCCTGCACACCCCTTCCCACCCACATTCCCCCCCTTTAGTTCATGCCCATGTGTCATAAGTTTTTTAGCTTCTACATTTCCCATACTATTCTTGCCCTCCCCCTGTCTATTTTCTACCCACCATCTATGCTACTTATTCTCTGTACCTTTTCCCCCTCTCTCCTCCTCCCACTCCTCTGTTGTTAACCCTCCATGTGATCTCCATTTCTGTGGTTCTCTTCCTGTTCTA
>PVKU01002881.1:154312-168369 GCA_004027475.1 Anoura caudifer
CTTTTTCTTAGATAAGTCCCTTTAACATTTCATATAATAAGGGCTTGGTGATGATGAACTCCTTGAACTTGACCTTATCTGAGAAGCACTTTATCTTCCCTTCCATTCTAAATGACAGCTTTGCTGGATAGAGCAATCTTGGATGTAGGTCTTTGATTTTCATGACTTGGAATACCTCTTTCCAGCCCCTTCTTGCCTGTAAGGTCTCTTTTGAGAAATCCACTGACAGTCTGATGGGAACTCCTTTGTAGGTGACTGTCCCCTTATCCCTTGCTGCTTCTAGAATTCTCTCCTTCATTTTAATCTTGGGTAATGTAATTATGATGTGCCTTGGCGTGTTCCTCCTTGGGTCCAACTTCTTTGGAACTCTCTGAGCTTCCTGGACTTCCTGGAAGACTATTTCCTTTGCCAGATAGGGGAAGTTCTCCTTTATTATTTGTTCAAATAAGTTTTCCACTGGTTGCTCTTCTTCTTCCCCTTCTGGTACTCCTATAATTTGGATGTTGGAACATTTAAAGATGTCCTGGAGGTTCCTAAGCCTCTCCTCATTGTTTTGAATTCTTGTTTCTTCCTTGTTTTCTGTTTGGTTGTTTCTTTCTTCCTTCTGGTCCACTCCATTGATGTGAGTTCCAGTTTTCCTCCCATCTCTGTTGGTTCCCCATGCGTTTTTCTTCATTTCACTTATTGTAGCCTTCATTTTTTCATCTAATTTGTGAGCAAAATCAACCAATTCTGTGAGCATCCTGATCACCAGGGTTTTGAATTGTGCATCTGATAGGTTGGCAATCTCTTTGTCGCTTAGGTAAATTGACTCTGGGGCTTTGATTTGTTCTCTGGTTTGAGCCATTTTCATTTCTGGGTATTTTTTGTTTTTTTTTGTTTTTTGTTTTTGTCTCCAAAAATATTTTTAAAAGATACACCACATATTGGGAGAAAATATTTGCAATGCACATGAGCAAAAACAAAAGGATTAGTATCCAGAATATGTAATGAGTCAGAAATGAGTAAAGGGTCACTCCAATAGAAAGGATGAAGGTATGATTTTAACTTATGACGTGGTGACCTGTAATGGGGTGCAGAGCATGGGTCCCCTGACAATAGGGGGAACCCAATCCTGAAGGCAGGATTGTGGTTGGGGGGCAAGGGAAAGTGGAAAGCATATCATTTAAGACACTTTTTATAACAAAGACAAATTAATAGGCAGGCCTTCCTGAAGGGAAGAAGGCTGCTGCCCAGAGAGAATTGCATACTGACAGTGAAAATGTGCAGTGACTCATAACATATCTGGGGTGAGGGAAGGGGCTGAATGTCTGTCCTAACCGGATGCCTGTGCATTGCTAGGAACTCTTGCCCTGACTAAAGATGGCAGCCAAAAGAGTGTTAAAGACACTGGGGAACTGGCAAAAATGGCAGACACTAACACACCATACGGAGGTCTGGATATGAAGTCACATAGGAAGTTCTAAGCTGAGCATTTAAATTAGGGCAGGCCGAAAGTCGGGAAGGGAGTGATGAGGTCAGAGAAGGTCTGCAGAAGAGGTCTGCAGAGAGGTTTCACAGAGGAGTCAGCCTGGTCTGTCAGTCAGAGGTCTGTCTGCCTGGAAGTCTGCCTAAACAAGACGGTGGCAGAGCTACAGGGACGCACCAGGCCAAGCACACAAGCATGTGAGAAATGCATGGAGCCGAACTGTGACCAGAAATTCTGAGTTGTGGACTTCTGCTTCTCTGAAGAACATCCGAAGAAGGCACTCTCTTTGTATGGGGGCTCTTGGTACAGGGCTTTAGAGCTAGGTACAAGCTCTCTCCCTCTGGGCTTTTAGCATTTTTGACATTCTAGGCCTCTGGCTCTGCTTCACACATGGATGGGAGCACTCATTGGACCAGGAGATGTGGGGCCCACCAGCAAGTTAGACCCTATATGGCCAGGAACCCACTCCTGGAGGCAGGGTCCCACACAGGGACTCATGCCTCCCTGGGCTCCAGCATTGGAGACACCATGATCCATTGTAGCATGGCACACAGTTTCTTGAACTGCTATAAAGAGACTGAGAGCCACACACCCCAAATCCTGAAAGAGAGAGCTGCTGTGAGAGAATGGTGACTCTGAAACCCACAAGTGCACATTCCAGAGAGGATGGAGACATGTTTGCACAGTCGGCTTAAGAACAGATAAGGATATGGGAAATTTCTGAGCATGGTTTTTGCTTATAGCCTGGTGGGGAGCAGGGGAAGTGCTGGGTCTTATGGAAGAGGAGGGCTGTGAGCAGGAGTGCTCTCAGAGCCCCCCACCTCAAAATTAAAACCCTATTAATAAAAACCTGTTTCCTTCCACATTAATTGTTGAGTCATGTAGATTCAAGGCACCAAGTGGCTGGGCACCAGTTTGCATGGTTACAACTCCACATAGAGGGAAGAGAAGGAAGACAAAGTCTGCCTTCCATTCAATTTCCTTCTGATGCTCCCCATGTGTAACCAAATAGAAGTCAAAGGCAAGGAAATCCTTTGCTATCCTGAATACTGTTAAACATCATGGACCACATAGCAGGATAGGAAAGAATGAAGTGTGGATCTGGAGTTACACAAGACCCACAAGATTTTAAAACCCTAACCATACTATGTGTTGAAAAGTATGTAGACCAAATGCACATCCCATACAATTATGTTGGGACTCCAATTGCTTTGGAGAGCAATTTGTTAATATTTATTAAAGTTTAGCTCATACATACTTTATGACCCAACAATTCCACTTCTATGTATACGTTCACAGAAATATATAATA
Source organism: Anoura caudifer (assembly GCA_004027475.1). NCBI lineage: Eukaryota > Metazoa > Chordata > Mammalia > Chiroptera > Phyllostomidae > Anoura > Anoura caudifer. The sequence goes on from PVKU01002881.1 coordinate 157,092, forward strand.
CATGTGGAGCAAAAGACAAGTATAAAAAAGTTCATAGAATAATTATATGAAAACTTTTTTTTGAAAAAATAATCCATCAGTTAGAAGGATTGGTAACTACATTATGGTATACTCAAGGATCCAACATGGAAGAATCTCATAAACAACATTGAGTAAAAGTGTGTATGTATCACGGAAGGATACTTCCACAATAATTCCATATAAGGTTTATGAAATATAGCAAATAATACTACATGGTATATAGTTCTACATGTATGTGTAGTTAATTGATATAGAATTACGTGGAATAATAGACATTAATTCAGGGTTAGGAAGGAGGGCACCCAGGAGGCTTCAATATGCTGATGATATTATTCTTAACTTGGTGGTGAGTAAATAAGTGATGAAAATGCTATTTTATTCAAACTTTATATATATAATGATTATATATTATATATATATAAATGATTTTTAAAGCATGAAGTGTAATAGGTGCTAAAAAAGAGGTATGCCCAAGGACCTCTTGGAGTGCAGACAAGGATCCCATATCCTAGACCTGGTGAAGATGGTCAGGGAAGGATGGCAAGATGAGCTAGAGTTAATCAAATGGTTTAGACCATCATAAAACCTCTGGGAGGTGAGTGTAGGAAGAAATCAGTGCTGTGTGGATACATCATCGAGGAACTAGACTTTAAATGTGTCTCAAAGAATGGGGAGGAATTGCAAGGAGAGAGGAGAAGTTGAAAATAAGGCAGCTAAGTCAGAGAGATGGGGCATAGGCACATTTCTAGAGAGAGCTGAACAATGAATGTTTCCATGCAAGAAACAAGTTTTATCCAGTAGGGCTTTAAGTTTTATTCATTTAGAAACCAGAATCTCCCCCAGGAAAATTTACGCTCAATCCACAAAGAGCAGCTCAAGGTAGGGGGATTTGTTTGGTTATGGTATGGCTAGCATCCCTTCAATGTGTATTATGCTCTAATGCTTGCAAAACTTGTAAACTCTCACAGCCCTGAAAGGTGGGAAGGCAGGCAGCATTGTCACCATTTTATAGTGGACAAATCAAAGCTTTAGAGGACTACAATGACTTGCCCAATGCTACCTCACTAATAAGTAATGGTGTCAGTTCTAGAACCAGTTCTTCCAATTGCAAGTTCAAAATTTACTAGCCTATTCCACATTTTCACAGGTGAAGTTAGATCAATATTTAGAACACATTCTTTTACATAAGCACAAATCAAATGAAGAGCTTTTTTGCAAATTGGAATGGAATGAGAGTGCTCGCAGACCCATTGCTAATAATTTATTTGTATAAGGCAGTGATTTTTTGCAGTGGGGTGAACAGCCCAATCCCTTCAGAAGGGTGTGTTGCTAAGTGATTGGTATATTCCAGTATGTATAACCTTTATCAAAGTACACAACCTGATTAAAAGTGTAATCTTCTAGTCATAAATGGTTCAGAGATTACATTTCTTCTATTAGACCTGAAATTCTATAAATAAAATCAATGAAATAAAACTGATGAGTTCTGTTAATATAGTAGTCATGAAAATTGTCCTTTAGCCTCTAAGATATATAATTTATTTTTAACGTAGACTGTAAAAACTGTTAGAAATGTTCCTAATTTACACTTCTTTTTTTGTCTTCCATCAACAGATTAGTAATCCTATCTAAGAGCCCACAGAGGGGACAATGCATGATCCCAGTGCACTTGTGGGTGACCAATTGGATTGAAATGGTACAGAAACATATCAATCAGTTTACCTTTGGAAACCTACTCTGACCCTACTTGCTTGATATTTGGGGCGCAAATAAAGGCATAGTATACATTTTCTGACTTCAAGAAGTTTGCAGTTACATTTGGGAACTATAAAACATTGCAAAAGTAAATAACGAGGTATAGACTATAAGCAGTGTTTGGAAAACAGTAATTACAATGCCTATCATATTTTTATTACTCAATAAAAATAGGTAAAGTGGCATCATGGGAAATTTTGTGCCAAGAATTGGTTTCTTTCTGAAATATTTTAGGAATATGATGAAACCATGTGTTTCTTGCATAGTTTGAGTCCCACACTGTGTAAAAGGCAAAAAACTGCAGAATGGCTCCTGGACTGATTATTCAATAAACACAGCCATTGATTTGCAAAGAAGATTCAATTTACTTTAAATCGTATGCACCTCAGACTGATAATAGTTTAAACAGATAAAAAACATTTGTTTAAAAATTTTCAAATAGTATTATGTAATTTGCATTATTCCCCAAGTAACAAAAAGATAATACTTTATCCAATCTTTTAGCACATGCCAAAAATACGAAGCATTTAACCATGATTTTAAATACAAGTGGAGATACTTTATAATTAGGAAAAATCTCATAAAAAACAATAAAACTAGTGTTTAGGGCTAAGAAACAAAAGCAGTATGCAGTAATTGGATGAGCTCAAAGAAAAAGAACAAAGGATAAGCAATAACATATTAAATTATTGTTAATTGGAAAAGCCAAGATGTTCCTCCAGGCAGAAATAAGTAATTAGAATGTGGTGAAGCTCATTATCATCATCTGGGTTGGAAATAAAAAGTAGATTTTATCTCCTCCCTACTCCAGTTTCTCTCAATCAACAGCATTTAGATAATTCTACTGGTGAGATAAAGCAAGAATGCGATAGAACAGAAATCCACCCATTGCTAACAGAGCCAAACAGTAGCCACTGAGAATTGTGGTAGAGAAAGATTGGCTATTTTATTATGAATGGTGCCACCCAGGAGAACAGGAAACTAATGCTCAAAAGCCCACATTCCTTGATGGCACTTAGGTTACAGATTATCTGTATATAGGGCAAAATTACAAGACACCATTGGTTAGGGGTTGGGGTTGTGCTGGGACCTCATTGGTTGGAGGTGAGGTAAGGGTAACAAATTATTTCTTCAGGTCTTGAGGACAGCTCTGAGGTCTGTTCTGGAGTTCTTCTGTCTGGTTTTGTAACAGGGTGCAACCAAGAGGGGGGCCCCAAAAAGGGAGTTGGAATGGGGCCCAGAACTCAGGGTGTCCAGGAAATATTAGATAGACATATAAGATGTCCTCACCCCCTCCCCCACAGGTATGAGTTGGGGGAAGGGACACATGGAGCAGGGCCATTGAGTTGTTTTGCATAGCAATGGTTTTGCAGATAACCTCCAGAATGGTCATTTAACATATCTATAAGCTTTAACTGGTTTCATAGATATGTTAAACAGCTGTGACCATGCTCTGAGCCAGGGGGATGGAAAGGACTTCCCCAAGGACGTGACTGGGGGAGGAACCCTAAGTTAAAGCGCCTGCGTGGGAGCTTGGAGAAGATTGGCTCCAGAAAATGGGACACACCTGCCCAGACTCATGATGGCATCCCAATAACCTTGGAAATATACAGGAATGCTGGCAGGTGTAACCGATTGTAGGAGGAGTTGGAAATGGGGCTGCAGAGGAGGTTTGGCGCCAGTATTTAAAACAGAGACGCAGCAGCCATTGGAGAGATCCATGCGGTTTCACCAGAGGTAGGACCCACAGCTCTATGAGGGAAAATCACCATGTGGCTTTAGCAGAGAATTGCCACTTGGCTTTGCCCGAGTGGAGACCCTCTTGCGGCTTTGCCAGAGGGAGAGATTCCGCGTGGTTTCACCAGAGTGCAGACCCCTGCAGCTTTGGTGAAGAGGGAGAGCCATGAGGCTTTGCCACAGTGGGGACCCCTTCCCCACAGCTTTGGTAGAGGAGGGTCCACGTGGCTTTGGGGTGCTCCCTTTGGCTGCGTGGCCTGGCAACAAGAGAGACTTTGCCTGGAAGAAGGGTGAAAGAACTCTTGCCAGTAGGCCATGAGAAGGTGCCACATGGCTTCAGATTAACCAGAGATCCTGCCTGGACGATGACACAGCTGACTGTGTCAAGAGCCTGGATCCCAGACGTTTGCTTCTCTTCTTTGCAATTACGGTACCCTGACTTAGGGCAGAGGGAGATAGGAAGCACTGTGGGTGTCCTGAAGGACTTTGATATTTTAATGGAGACGTTAGGTCGCTACTTTAACTCCGTATAGCATTAAATAAACATTTCCTTTGCTTTTCACAAATCTCTGGCTTTGAGAGACATCTTTCCATAAGGTGCTGGGCAATAACGGACCTTTCTGTTGCTCGGTAACAGTTTAATGGGAACGTAGTGAGGGGGCGGCACAATTAAGATTCCACCTTAAGATTCAAGAGCTGAAACATAACTTAGGTCAAGATGTTATCTTCAGCCTGCCAGAGGTCCAGGATCTTGTGACCATTAGTCAGGTCTGGGCTATTGTCTTCTGCTGCCTCAGAGGTTGCTGATATGGGTAAAGGTTAGGTTTCTGAGGGGTATATACATGGAGAGAGATAAGATTTCTAGAGCTAGGATTTTAAAGCTAAATTTATTCAAAGTCATAAAAACCCTTGGTTTCACAAGAGGTAAAACATAGCATCTCCACAGTTTTTTTTTTTTTTTTTCCCTTAGAAACAGCATACCTGCAGGCTTCTGATGTCCTGTCTTCAATCAACACCTATGAGCTCAGGGCTACCCCCACACAGCAGGATGTGTGAAGCAAGGCAGATAGCAGTCCGCCTTAAGAACAAGCTTCAACTCTTGCAGATGTCACTGAGGTACAGATTTCTGCTAATTGGAACATTGTCTGACTAGACCTATGGCCTACACCACTCTACCTGCTGATCTCCCTGCCTCCACCCACTCTCAAGCCTTGATTAACAAATCTGCATGACTTCCTCTAGTCTGCCTGTTCCATTATCACTCATTTCTCTAGGGTTACAAGATGCTGTGGATCTTTTCTCCAGGCCCACAGCTCTGAATTCTATTCATTCTGGGCTGCAGTATGAACATCTATCCCACATACCAGGAAGCAGGCCCTAGATTCATGTTTCTCAAAAAGTATCTTCCCACAAATCCACATATAGCTTATTTTTTCTCAACATTCAGGTCTCAGCTAATGTCACCCCTTACGGAGGCTTTCCCAGGCAACTCTTGAGAAAGGTGCTCTGCCCCCACTTTAAGTCATTATCACATTATCCTCTTATTTTCTTCATAGTAGTTAACACTATCTAAAGTTACCTGTGCATGTCTATCACCTTCAGTGAGAATGCAAACTGCACACAAGCAAGAACCTGATCTTTCTTTCACAGCACGTTCTTCACTGTGCCTGTAATCGTATCTGACACACAATAGGTAGGTTCTCAATAAATATGTGCTGAATTAATTCAACACTGAGCTAATGAAAACACCAGATTCCCAGAAACATCGCTGTGTATTAGGTCAATGAGGATACAGAAAGGCTATTTGTACTCTGACTGGTGTGGTTCAGTTGCTTGGGTGCTATCCCCTCCTCCACCCCAAGAAAAGTTCGCTGGCTCAATTCTGGACAGGGCACATGTTTGGGTTTTGAGCCAGGTACCTAGCTGGGGGAGTGCAAGAGGCAGCTGATCAATGTTTCTCTCATACATCAGTATTTCTCTTCCTTTATTTCTCCCTCCCTTCCCTTCTCTCTAAAAAGAAATAAATAAAATCTTTTTAAAAAAGCTATCTGCCTTCTGTTACCTACTAATGACCCTCCTTTCTCCTTTGTATAAAACCAAATGTGGAAATATGTAAAATTAAATTTGAACCAGAGATGTATGTGCATTTGAATATGCCACTAGGGTTGTCTCATATAGCTACAACCTTTTAGCAGTTGAATGAGCCTTATAAAGCTGAAATCTTTGGAGAAGTAGTTGTTTGGACAGATAATTTTTCTAGATAAATGTAGATTAACCATTAAGTGCCAGAAAAGTATTAATAGTTTAATGGAATTTTTCTATAATTTTTAAGCACTTGCAATATTATGGTTTATAGCAGATGACTAAAATATGTTTCTCATATATTTGACCTTCCTCCATGGTCCTGGTTCACAGCTTCCAAAACCCTTGGAATTTCCTAAATAATGGGTGCTTAAAGTTGTCTTTTGTTATGGTAATCAGGTGAGTTTTGTAAAATGCCTAAGGATGGGGGCTGGTTGCCAACAACGTGATTAGAGGGTTGGAACTTTCAGTCCCACTCTCAGACCTCTAGGGAGGGGCTAGAGATTGAGTTTAATCTCTAATGGCCAATGATTAAATCAAACATGCCAATAAGGACTGGGTTTAGAGGGCTTCTGGGTTAGCGAACACTTAGAGATTTGGGACGTGAAGCAACTGGTTAAGCATGGAAGCTATGAGTCCTTACATCATACCTTGACTAGTGCATCTCTTCTATGTGGCTGTTCCTGAGTTATATCCTTTTATAACAAATTGGTGATCCAGTAAGTACAATTTATTTTGAGTTCTGTTTGCCGCTAGCAAATTAACCAAAGCCAGGGAGGGGGTTTGGGAACCTCTGATTTATAGCCAGATGGTCAGAAGTACAGGTAACAACTATGGGGCAGTAAAGGCAGTCTTGTAGGACAGAGCCCTTAACCTTTTGGAATTGGATACTATCTCTGGATGATGGGGGAACTCAGGAGTTGGAAAATTTTAGTTTAAGGTAATAGCTAATAAGCCTAGTAGTTAATGCATGTAAAAAGCAATGGTTTCAGGAACTGCAGTAGCCCCGCCCCCCTCCCCCCCCACGCCAGGAGACCACAACGTTTGTGCTCCAGAAGAGGCCATAAGCAATCAAGGTGTTATCTGAGCCATTGTGTTCCAGGGAGAGACAGTCCTGCCCCCTGGACACAGGTAAAGAAAATCACCACGGATGAAAGGATATTACGGAATTGCCAGACTGCAGCTTTTATCTGACTAACCTCTTTCCTGAATTCCAAATCCCTTACCTACACTTTTCCCCCTTATAAAAAAGCTGGCTTGAAAGGAAAAGGACAACGGTCTGTCAGGGTACATACTGGCCATCTTCTAAGATCATCGGCCATCTGACTAAAGTGCCCATAAAGATTCAAGTCCTCTCTGCTTACTGGTTTTGATAGTGCCAGGTACCAAGAACGCTTACTTTTCCAGTTTCATGGACACAGTATCAGAATCGAGTTGACACACTGCTGGTGTCCAAGAATTGTTTGTTGATATGGGGAGAACTACGCCCTGTGGCAGGAAATTGATTCTCAGAACACCAAAAGAGTATTTCTTGGCCTTAATAAAATGTAGTAAGGGCAGGAAACTCTTAATAAAATGTTGTAAGGGCATATGACTTGAGTTCACCTGAACAAAGATTCCCAGGCATTCAGATATTGCATTCATTAAGGATGAACCACAGCCCTTGTTACCAGCATGTGTAGGATGGAGCAGTCACTCGAGTGAATACATTTATTCTGGTAGTTTATCAATGTTTTCCAGAGCATTTGGACTCCTATGTTGGCTCTTTTAAAGAAATATACCTGTTTCCTTGAAATCCAGCAATTCAAATAATCTTTAATCAGTTTCTTTTATCACTCTTTTTTTTGCAGATTAAGAGTGAGCAAATCTTGCTGCACCCACATATTTGCATATGCCATTTAATGCAAACTTGCAGCCTTATATTGCCTCTTTTTTACAGATGAGCAACAAAGGCCCAGAGAATTAAAATAACTTGTCTAAAGTCCACACAGGTGTGTATGTATATACTGATTTTTCTGAAATTGATTACTTGGTTTCCCAAATAAATAGTACAGGCAAGACCTTGTTGGATTCTAAGTCCTCATTCCCTAAGAAGATTTGTCCATTGCTTCTCATTAAATAGAAATTAGATGTCTAGATTATTTTTTTATTTGTACCATCTTCTTATTTTTAGGGTTTTATGTAGTTATTTTTTGAGAAAAAAGTTATATATTATAAAATTTCATACAGTGCGTAATGATATTCAATGAAATGTCTCTAATCTCAGTTCCTCCCCTTGGAGGTAGCTACAACCCAATCACTATTAACAGTCACTTGTTTATCCTTCCAAAATATGCATAGACTACAAGAAACTACACACAAAATATATACACACATGTATATTACATAAATGGAGGCATCTGTACCTTTATTTTTTTTTCACTTGATATATCTTATAGGCAATTCCTTATCATTATGAACATGCATTTTTCTGTTTGGTTGCTTTTTTAGCAACATTTTACAGTTAAATCTTTGAAGCACACATGAAAGATGGAAAGAACGATACAGTGAGTACACATTAAGCAGATTTTAGAATTAACAGTTTACAATATCTACCTTATCACATATCTATCCACTAATAAATTCAACTTCTTTTCTTTTTTTTAAAGATTTTATTTATTTATTTTTACAGAGAGGTGAAGGGAGGGAGAAAGAGAGGGAGAGGAGCGTCAATGTGTGGCTGCCTCTCACATGCCCCCCAACAGGAACCCGGCCAGCAACCCAGCATGTGCCCTGACTGGGAATCAAACCAGTGACCTTTTGGTTCACAGGCAAGTGCTCAATCCACTGAGCCACACCAGCCAGGGCTCAACTTATTTTCTTTAATGCATTTCACAATAAGAAGCAGATATCAGTTCACTTTGTCAGAAAATATTACAGAATATATATCATCAACCAGAATAAAATGTGTGTTTATAGTTCTTTATTTTTTAAAAAAGATTTTATTTGTTTTTAGACAAGGGAGGAGAGGAAGAGAAACATCAATGTGTGGTTGCTTCTTGTGCACCCCCTACTAGGGATCTGGCCGGCAACCCAGGCATGTGCCCCTAGACTGGGAATCGAACTGGCAACCCTTTGGTTCACAGGCCAGCGCTCAAACCACTGATCCACACCAGCCAGAGCAATAGTTCTTTACTTAAGGGAAAATTTATATAAAATGAAATGTAGAAATCTTAAATGTTGATGTTCAATGAGTGTTGCTAATAGAATACAACATGAGATCTAAAACTCTATCAAAATAGAGAACATTACCATCACTGCAGAAATTTCCCTAATGCCTCATAATGCCCTGTCACCTCCCACCCACACCCTCACCAGAGGCAATGCTCTGATTTTTCTTCACAGATTAGTTTTGCCTGTCCTAGAACTTCATGTAAGTGGAATCATACACTGTGTACTCTTGTGTAAGGAGGCCTATTTTATTCAGCATATGAGATTCACTGATATTATAGTATGTATCAGTAGTTTATCCTTTTTTATTTTTCATTTATAAGTATGCAATATATATTATTTTACATAAATGTAAATCATCTCAAATTAATTTTTATGATGTGAGGCAGGGATTGAGTTTCATTATTTTTCCATGTGGATAGCCAGTTTTTCCTCTGCTATTTGTTCTCTTCAGTGTTGCATTGTTTTAGTGACTTTCAAAAACTAACTGTTATAAGTGTGGGTATTTTTCTGGACTTTGTTCCATTTATCTTTTTTTAAGAATTAAGAAATTATTGATTGATTTTTTTGAGAGAGAGGGAAACATTGATTTCTTGTTTCACTCATTTGTGCATTCATTGGTTGATTCTCCTGTATGTACTCTGACAGGATCTAACCTCCAACATTGGCTTATCAGGATCATACTCTAACCAACTGAGCTACCTAGCCAGGGCTCCATCAGTCTTTAGGTCAGTACTATAGTGTCTTGAGTGATATAACTTTACAGTAATTCTTGAAATAAGGTAGTATATTTCTCTAAATTTCTTGTGATTGTTCCTAACTGCTTTCACTGTTCTAGATCCTTTTAATGCTATATACATTTAGGAAATTAGGTTGTCAGCATGATAGGATTGTGTTTGATATTGCATTGAATCTGTAAATCAATTTGGGATAATTGACATCTTAAAATAAGTAAGTCTTCCAATTCATGAACATAGCAAATATCTGCATTTATTTAGCTGTTAATTTCTATCAGCCATTGCTTGTAGTTTTCAGTTGCAGAGGTTTGCAGCATCTGTTGTCATATTTACTTTCAGGACTATGATGTTTTTCATTGCTGTTGTAAATTGCATTGCTTGAATTTTAATTTCCAATTGGAGCTGTTTTATATGAAATATAATTAGTTTTATATGTTAACCTTGTATCCTGCAACCTTACTAAAATGACATAGTTCTGGTAATTTTACTAGTAGATTCTGTGATGTTCTGCATATATTCCTTCCTGATATCTAAACATAAAAAGATTTTTGTTAGACTTCCAGCCAAGATGGAGGCGTAGGCAGACACACTGTGCCTCCTATCACAACCAAAATTAAGGACAACAAAGATTTAGAAACAAGAAAACAACCAGAACTCAGAAAATTGAACTGTTTGGAAGTCCAACAACGATTCATCCAGACCAGTAAGAGGGGCGGAGTCGCGGCAGGAAAAAGCAGAGGTGCGGACGGGCACGCAGGCAGCAGCGGCTGGCAGCCCCCAGGTGCACAGGGTGGCAACGGTGCAGAACCAGTGAGGCCAAGCAAGGCAGCTGGCTGACCCGGTGGTCCCACATTCATGTGCAGATAATCCAGGCAAAGGGGAAGCGATAGAAGGGAGTGGAATCTGAGAGTGAGCGGAGCAAGCGCCATTGTCTCCTCTCAGACCCCGCCCCCACATACAGCGTCACTACCCAGCGACTGGGCTGCCCCGCACTGGGGAACACCTGAGGCTCCAACCCTCACTACCTAACAGCCGTGACTAGACAAAAAAACAAAACAAAACAAAACAAAAAAACAACCCAGAAATGAAAATGGCTTAAACCAGAGAACAAATCAAAGCCCCAGGGCCAATTTATCTAAGCGACGAAGAGATTGCTAACCTATCAGATGCACAATTCAAAACCCTGGTGATCAGGATGCTCATAGAATTGGTTGATTTTGCTCACAAATTAGATGAAAAAAATGGAGGCTGCAATAAGTAAAATGAAGAAAAACACACAGGGAACCAACAGTGATGGGAGGAAAACTGGGACTCAAATCAATGGAATGGACCAGAAGGAAGAAAGAAACAACCAAACAGAAAACAAGGAAGAAACAAGAATTCAAGAAAATGAGGAGAAGCTTAGGAACCTCCAGGACATCTTTAAACATCCCAACATCCGAATTATAGGGGTACCGGAAGGGGAAGAGGAAGAGCAACAAGGGGAAAACTTATTTGAACAAATAATAAAGGAGAACTTACCCAGTCTGGCAAAGGAAATAGTCTTCCAGGAAGTCCAGGAAGCTCAGAGAGTCCCAAAGAAGGTGGACCCAAGGAGGAACACACCAAGGCACATTATAATTACATTACCCAAGATTAAAATGAAGGAGAGAATTCTAGAAGCAGCAAGGGATAACGGGACAGTCACCTACAAAGGAGTTCCCATCAGACTGTCAGTGGATTTCTCAAAAGAGACC
>PVKU01002881.1:168469-179964 GCA_004027475.1 Anoura caudifer
AAGCTGTCATTTAGAATGGAAGGGAAGATAAAGTGCTTCTCAGATAAGGTCAAGTTCAAGGAGTTCATCATCACCAAGCCCTTATTATATGAAATGTTAAAGGGACTTATCTAAGAAAAAGAAGATAAAAAATATGAACAGTAAAAAGACAGCAAACTCACAGGTATTAACAACCAGACCTAAAACAAAAGCCAACTAACCAAAACCACTACAACAGGAACAGAAACACAGAAATGGAGATCACATGGAGGGTTAGCAATAGGGGAGAGGGAAGAGGAGAGAGGAGGACAAGGTACATAGAACAAATAGCACAGACGGTGGTAGAAAATAGACAGGGGGAGGGCAAGAATAGTGTGGGAAATGTAGAAGCTAAAGAACTTATGACACATGGGCATGAACTAAAGGGGGGAATGTGGGTGGGAGGGGGTGTGTAGGGTGGAGGGGAATGAAGGGGGGAAAATGGGACAACTGTAATAGCATAATGAATAAAATATAATTTAAAAAAGATTTTTGTTTCTTCTTTGATGAATTTATGCCTTTTTTGCCTTATTGTAATAGTACCTCCAGTAAACTGCTGAATATATATGGTGAAAGTGGTCACTCTTCCCTTGTTCTAAGGGGAAAAGCATTCAATATTTCACTGTTAAATATGATGTTGACCCCAGGTTTTTTGTTAATGAATTTTACCCGGTAAAAGAAGTTCCTTTCTATACTTAGTTTGAAGTTTTTTTTTTTTTTTTTTTTTTTTTTAATGATGAATGAGGTTTGAACTTTGCCATGTGTGCATTTTTTTCTATTCAATAAATATGGAAAATTATGATGATTCATTGTTCAAATTAAACCAATCTTATATTCCTGGGGTAAATGTTACATTGTTATGATATATCTTTCTGTTTCTAAAATTTTTAAAGATTTTATTTATTTATATATTTATTTTTTAATATATTTTTTAAATTTATTTTAATTGTTGTTCTTGTACAGTTTTCTGTCTTTTACTCCCATCCCAGCCCACTGCCCCAGCCCTCCCCACCTCCCTCCCATTTCCCCCCCTCCTAGTTTTTGTCCATGTGTCTTTTATACTTGTTGCTCCAAACCCTTCCCCTTTTCCCCTGAAATTCCCTCCCCTCTCCCCTCTGGTGACTGTCAGTCTGTTCTCAATTTCAGTGTCTTTGGTTATATTTTGCTTGTTTGTTTGTTTGTTTTGTTGTTTAGGTTCCTGTTAAAGGTGAGATCATATGGTATTTTTCTTTCACCACCTGGCTTATTTCACTTAGCATGATGCTCTCCAGTTCCATCCATGCTGTTGCAAAGGGTAGGAGCTCCTTCTTTCTTTCTACTGAATAGAATTCCATTGTGTAAATGTACCATAATTTTTTGATCCATTCATTTACTGATGGGTACCTGGGTTGCTTCCAATACTTGGCTATTGTAAATTGTGCTGCTATGAACATAGGGATGCATAGGTTCTTTTGGATTGGTGTTTCAGGGTTCTTAGGATATAATCCTAGCAGTGGAATTGCTGGTTCAAAAGGTAGATCCATTTTTAGTTTTCTTAGAGAAAATTCCATACTGCTTTCCATAGTGGTTGTACCAGAATTCAAGGTGGATAAAAGGTTTAAATATAAGCTGTGACACCATTGAAGTCCTAGAGGAGAACATAGGCAGGAAAATCTCAGATATTTCATGCAGCAACATTTTTACTGATAAGTCCCCTAAAGCAAGGGACATAAAGAAAAGAATAAACAAATGGGATCTCATCAAAATAAAAAGCTTCTGCACAGCTAAAGAAAGCAGTGTTAAAATGAAAAGAGAACCAACTGTATGGGAAAACATATTTTCCAATGATACCTCAGACAAGGGTTTCATCTCCAAAATATATAAAGAACTTACACAACTCCACTCTAAGAAGACAAGCAACCCAATCAAAAATGGGCAAAGGACTTGAACAGACACTTCTCCAAGGAGGACATACAGAGGATCCAGAGACACATGAAATGATGCTCAATATCACTAGCTATCAGCGAGATGCAAATTAAAACCATAATGAGATACCATTTCACACCAGTCAGAATAGCCATCATAAACAAAGCAACAAACAAGTGTTGGAGAGGTTGTGGAGAAAAGGGGACCCTAGTGCACTGTTGGTGGGATTGCAGACTAGTACAACCATTATTTATTTTAGAGAGCAAGGGAGGGAGAAAGACAGGGAGAGAAACATCAATGTGTGGTTGCCTCTCCTGTGCCCCCTACTGAGGACCTGGCCCCGAACACAGGCATGTGCCCTGACTGGGAATTGAACTAGTGACTGTTTGGTTCTCAGGCTGTTGCTCAATTCACTGAGCCACACCAGCCAGGGCTGTTTCTGAATTTTATTTGCTTTAACAATGTTAAGAGTTTTGTGCCTGTATTTATGAGGGATACTGTTTCCTAGTTTCTTTTTTTGTAATAGCTTTTCTCAGGTTTTAAAATTAACTTTCTGTTTTGCCTTATAAAATGAGGTGTGAATTGATCCCTCTTCTATTTTCTGAAAGAGTTTAAGATTCATGTGTTTCTCCCCTTAAATGTTTGAGAAATTTACCAGTGAAGCTATAAAAGCTTCAAATTTGAACAAATCTTTTTGGACTTTAAAAAAAAATAACATTCTATTTCTTTTAGATTTATTGTGTGATTTAGATTTTCTGTTTTATTTTTTTGTCACTTTTGGAGAGAGGTTTTTTTCAGGAATTAGCCCATTTTATCTAAGTTATCTACTTTGTTATAAAATTATTTATAATATTTCTCTACTATATATTTTAGTTTTATTATAAAAAAAAATCCTCACCTGAGGATATATCGAGAGAAAGAGAGAGAGAGAGAGACAGACAGACAGACAGACAGACAGACATCCATGTGAGAGAGAACTATCCATCAGCTGCCTCCAGGATATGTCCTGTCCAGGGATTGAACCCACAAGCCAGGTATATGCCCCAAGCAGGGTTCAAACCCAGAACCGTTTTAGTGCACAGGACAATGCTCCAATGAACTGAGCCACCCAGCCCGGGCAATATTTTTAACATCTATAAGATTTCATCATATTGGTATTTTGTGTTCTCCCTCTTTTTTCCTTGATCTGCCTAACTAAGGGTGTATCATTTCTATTGAAGTTTTTGAAGAATCATTTTGACCTTGTTCATGTTCTCTAATAATTGTCAGTTTTCTATTTTCATGGATATATGCTCTTCATTATTTATTTCCTTTCACTTATTTTTTAAAGGCTTTTTATTTGTTTAGTGAAGGGGGAAAGGGGGGCGAAAGAGAGGGAGAGAAACATCAATGTGTGGATGCCTCTTCCATGCCTGCCACTGGGGACCTGGCCCACAACCCAGGCATGTGCCCTGACCAGGAATTGAACTGGTGTGACCTTTTGGTTCGCAAGGCAGAGCTCAATCCACTGAGCTACACCAGCCAGGGCTCCTTCCACTTATTTAAAATGAACGATTATCTTTGCTTTTTTTTAAATCTAGCTTTTGGGAATGAAACTTTTTTCTACTATAATTATTTTAAACAATAAATTTTCCTCTGAGCACTGCTTTATCTACACCCCATACTTGATAATGACATAATTTCACTGTTGTTATTATTATTGTTGTTATTGTTATTAAGTTCAAAATGTATTTTAATTTCCCTTGTGATTTATTCTTTCTTCTCCTGCTACTTTGTAGTAAGTTGTTTAATTCCCAAGTATTTATTTCTGTTTCTAGATACTTTGTTATTATGGATTTGTAATTTAAACTCCCTTGTGATCAAAGAACACAACTCTGTAAGACTTAAGTCCTGTTAAGTGCATCATATTTTTTCTTTTGTTCCAGACATTGGTTTCTCTACACTTGAAAGGAATATGTACTCTACAATTGTAAGGTACAGTGTTCTATAACTGTCACCTGAAAGTGGTAGACAGAAGTTCTATAAATCTTCTATATCTTTTTTTCCTGAGCACCCCGGTTTTCCTGAGGAGTTTATTTGGGCAGACCAGGGGACAGGGAGGCCCTGCTTCTGAAAGAAGGTGTTGGGCCCTTGGTAGTGAAGCATGGCTTCTGCTGGCAAGGAAGGACCTGGTGGGGCAGCGGGAACTTGATCTTGGAGTCATGGAACTGCATGAGTGCCAGTCTATGGCACTAGCTGGTCGCTATCTCTTTCACCTTCATGATCTGTATTGAGTGGGTGTAGGCATGGTGGCAAGCCTCCATGTCTCAGTATTACTGGGTGATGGTGCTTGTGGTTGTCAGGTCCCGGTACTCCTGGTACATGTTGTGGGTCCCACTGCGGGAGTTGTAACGCAGCCAGTTACTTAAGTTCTTCACCCGAAGTGGGAATTTTTTGAACACTTGCCCACAGCAGACAATTTCCCTTGAAGATTTCTTCACCTTCTTCAGTTGAGACACAAAGTACCTGCAGTGGGACTTGGCAACAACATGATTAGGTGCAAAGATGCACATATGGAAAAAGGGCAGTGCGTGGCACTTCAGGGTAGGCAGGCTGAGTCCCATCACCTGTACTTTCTCAGTGCCAGACCTTCATAACATTCTCTCCATGTTTGCCACCACCCACAAAAGGAAGGAAATCTTCTGTATCTTTACTGGGTTTTGTTTTCTTCTTCAATTACTGAAAAAGGAATGTTAAAATCTATTGATAAGATTATGGAAGTATCAAGTTTTCTCTTTTATTTTGTCAAATTTGTTCATTATTTAGAATCTCTGTTGAAAGGTGCATAAAGCCCTGGCTGGTGTGGCTCAGTGGATTGAGCGCCATCCTGTGAACCAAAGGGTCGTAGGTTCAATTCTCAGTCAGGGCACATGCCTGGGTTGTGGGCCAGGTCCCCAGTAGGGGGTGCATGAGAGGCAACCATGCATTGATGTTTCTCTCTCTCCCTTCCCCTCTCCAAAAATAAATAAATATAAATATTTAGAAAAGGTACATAAAGATTTATTGTTGTTATACCTTCCTAAAGAATTGACCTTCCCTCTTCTATTGCAAAATGCCCCTCTTTAATCTCTGGAAATACTCTTTTATTGAAATCTATATTATCTGGTATTAATATAGTGCCCTCTATCTTTCTATGTGTACTTTTATGTCACATACCTTTTTCCCATCCATATTCTTTCAATTTGTATTTGTACATTTAAAGTGGATGTCTAGTCTGTAGCATTTACTTTGGTGTTAATTTCTATCCATCCTGACAACTTCTGCATTTGTAGTGTTTACCACCATTTAATGTAAATTTTTTAAAATTTGTTTTTAGAGAGGGAGAGAAACATCTATGTGTGGTTGCCTCTCATGTGCCCCTTACTAGGGACCTGACCCATAACCCAGGCATGTGCCCTGACTGGGAATCAAACCAGCAACCCTTTGATTCATAGGCCGGCACTCAACCACTGAGCCACACCAGCCAGGTACATCCTTGACTTTTAATAATGTACTTAGGGTTAATATTTTATTGCTTCACAGATATATGTACAAACCTTGAAATATATATATAGATCCCTTTTCTCTGTTTCTCATCTTTTATGCTATTTGTGTCATAGTATATATTTCTCCCCAATAGAATTTATTGGCTGTAAGAAAAGTTGAAATTTCATATCACATCTAAAAGAAAAATCATTTTAAAGGTGATTTTATTGGTTCCAAGTGTTAATAGGTTACATATTAACATAAAGACTCTAAGAGAGTCAGTACCCCAGGACCATAGAATGGGAGAGCTGGAAAGACCTTAAAAATTATCCAGCCCAGTATTTCCCCAGAGGAGCACTAGTGCCATTTAAAAAAAAAAATTTTATTGATTTTTTTTAGAGGCGAGGAAGGGAAGGAGACAGGGAGAGAAACATCAATGTGTGGTTGACTTTCACATGCCCCGCACTAGGGGCCTGACCTGACCAGAAACCCAGGCATGTGCCCCGACTGGGAATCGAACCAGCAACACTTTAGTTTGCAGGCCAGCACCCAATCCACTGAGCCACACCAACCAGGGCACTAGTGCCATTTTGAGGGAGATTATTCTTCATTGTACAGGATTATCAAGCGCATTGTAGGGCTTTTAGCATCACTGGCACCTGCCTGCTAAATTCCCAAAAAATGCCGGTGTCCATTTCCAAAGTCCAAACTGGGGCTATTGTAAAGCCCTCTATTAAGAACCATTGTTACTAAATCATTGTCCAGATTAAGAAACTGAGATTCAGAGAGATTAGGTAATTTGCTTAAGGTGGAACACCATTTTCTTAAGAAGTAACAAAATTCTGGTTCTCATTTCAGTTCTCTTTTAACTGTACCATGCTGTATCTGAGATTGGTGATAAAACTATTCCGACTATAAATAAAACCTAAAATAAGCTAGGAGATATTGTTATTTCTTGCATCCTAAATTAATATCTGTTGGAAAAGTCACCCTGAAGAAGTTAGGAGGTGGAGGCCCTGAATATGATTCTAGTATAACTTTCATGGACCTCCCATGGCCATTTAACCATTGCATGAGAATTCCATTTCCTGTTCTATCTGCTCGACTGATTTACCCTTGTTTATAAAATGCTCCATGCAAAATCTTCGCAGAAAAAAAAAAAATATAATCTCAGTAGAATCGTTAGTGCTTTATTTTGGTTCTGAATAAATATGTGTACATTTCTATTTTTAAATTCTGAAAACCTCAGTTCTTAGTATTTTTTTCTAGGCTTCAGAGAGCATGAATACAATCTTATGCTGCTTACTGTCATAAACATAACTACTCAAACAGCTCGTCAAGCAGCTTGAAAACTAGTTCTCACAGTTGTACTGCCCACAAGCGACTCAAGTTCGTACATTTCCAGTATGAGACAGGTGCTTGACTCAGCCT
The DNA here is from genome assembly GCA_004027475.1 of Anoura caudifer. Classification (NCBI taxonomy): domain Eukaryota; kingdom Metazoa; phylum Chordata; class Mammalia; order Chiroptera; family Phyllostomidae; genus Anoura; species Anoura caudifer. The sequence continues at coordinate 175,328 of PVKU01002881.1, forward strand.
ATACAAAACCTGAACCTGTTTGAGCTGAGCAATGTGGTGAGCCCGGCAGGTGGCCTGACTGTAGGATAACCACTGAGAAGAAGAGGCTGTGGTTCAGAATGTCTGGGAAAAGAAATAACACAAAGTCTTGAGCAGGAAAAGGCTAAATATGTACTAGACACAAAGATTATGCCTCTTCTTTTGGACAAGAAAAAAGTTTAGATGGGACTGGAAACAAAGCCAAAAGGCAAATACATGAATAGATACATTTAGCAGATGGATGGGGCAAAAGGGTTCTGAGTGGGTGTTGGCAGAGACTCACAGTTCCTGGATTCTAGCCAAACAGACTGATGCTGCTTAAGTATGTGAGACTTTTTTGGTTAGCATTCATTAGTAATTAATAGAAAATATTTTCTTTCTAAAAAATATTTTATTTATTTATTTTTAGAAAGAGGGGGAGAGAAACATCAATGTTTGGTTGCCTCTCACACACCCCACACCAGTGAACCTGGCCCGCAACCCAGGCATGTGCCCTGATTGGGAATTGAACTGGTGACCCTTTGGGTCGCAGGCCAGTGCTCAATCCACTGAGCCACACCAGCTGGAGCAACAGGGTATATTTTCACTAGGATATTTTATCACTAGGTTTCATTAGATTACTTATTTTTTTGAAGAAGATTTTATTTATTTATTTTTAGAGAAGAGGGAGAGGGAGAGAAACATCAATGTGTGGTTGCCTCCTGCACACCCTGTACTGGGGAACTGGACCAAAACCCAGGCATGTGCACTGACTGGGAATCAAACCAGCGACGTTTTGGTTCACAGGCCTGCACTCAATTCACTGACCCACACCAGCAAGGACAGATTACTTATTTTTTCACATAAAAATATCTGTTATGAGCCCTGGCTGGCATTGCTTAGTGGATTGAACTCGGGCTGCAAACCTAAGTGTTGCTGGTTTGATTCCCAGTCAGGGCACATGCCTGGGTTGTAGGCTAAGTCCCCACTTGGGGGCACACAAGAGGCAACCACACATTGATGTTTCTCTCCTTTTCCTCTCTCTAAATATAAGTAAAAATTTAAAAAAAATCTTTAAAAAATCTGTTATGTACCTACTATAAACTTGCTATTGTTTTCTAAGGCTGTAGTGAGAAATAGAAATACCAAATGATCTCACTTATATGTGGAATCTAAAAAAATACCCAAACTCATAGATACAGATTGGTGGTTTCCAGAGGCAGTGAGTGGAGGGAGGGTGGGCAAAGTGAGTGAAGAGTGTCAAAAAGTACAAACTTCCAGTTACAAGATAAAGTCATGGGGATATCATGTAAAGGATGACTTAGCAGACATAGCTCAGTAAGTCCAGGAGGTAGAGCAGACTGTTGTAGAAAACAAATGTCAGTTCTGAGTATGGGCTTCTAAGATGGCCAAGTTGCATTCTCAAAGGCAGATTCAAGATTGTTCTAAGAGTCGTGGGTGCAAGCCAATTTCTCCCCAGAAAAAAATCCAGGCTTCTCAAGCTGCTGGGTCCTACTTCCTACTTAGTTCTACTTTGTCTGCATTAATATTTTTCTATCAACTGTGATCTTAGAGTCTTCCATAGAGAGAGGTGTGTCATTCACAATAGTCTGCTTGAAGATGAGCATCTCTCCTCTACAGTGCCAGTAACTGATTTCTGGTCGTGATCTCCTGATTTTACTCCCCTCCAATGGCTTGAGAACTGCTGAGTCCAGCAACTTCTTAGGGTACCATGAACATTACAATATGTCTGCTATGTGCAAAGTAAGTCATAGTAATCCAGATGAAATAGGTTCATGGTTTAAACCAGGGGGAAATAGGTAGAGGAGAAATAGAGATAGATTTCAGGAATATTAGCTGGTGGTATTGACAGGACTTTGGGATAGATTAAATATAAAATTTGAGGGAATAGATATTAGAACTGACTCAAGTTTTTGACTTACCAAACTAAATGGAAAGTGGAAATATTCACTGAGGCATGGCATACTGGAAGAGGATCTAGCTGGTGAGGGAAGATTATGATGAAAAATTGAGCTGGAGCCATCAAGGAACATGAATAAAGGATGCATGGACAAAGCCAAAGGGGGTAGGTTGGAGGGAGGTGGGGGAAGGGGAGCGTGGTGGGGTGGAAATAGAGACAGCTATACTTGAACAACAATAAAAATGTTAAAAAAAGAAAAATTGAGTTCAAAATACCTTTAAAAATTGAATATCAAGTAGATAGAGGGACTGAAGGGTTTCTGGAGGTCAGAGGAGAGATTTGCTTTGGAAATAGGAAATTTTGAAGTCATCAGCACATAGATATTAAATGGAACTTGGATAGCAAGGGAAGTTCCTAAAAAAGAATGTAGGGCCCTGACTGGTGTGGTTCAGTGGTTGCTGGGTAGGGGGCATGTAAGAGGCAACTGATCCATGTTTCTCTCCCTCTCTCTCTCCCTTTATTCTCCTCTCTTTAAAAATAAATGAATAAATAAAATCTTTAACAAATGTAGAAAAACCCTGGCTGGTGTAGCTTAGTGGATTGAGCGCAGGCCTGTGAACTAAAGGATCACAGTTTGATTCCCAGTCAGGGCACATGCCTGGGTTGCAGGCCAGTTCCCAGCAGGGGGCGTATGAGAGGCAACCACACACTGATGTTTCTCTCCCTCTCTTTTTCCCTTCCCCTCTGCCTAAAAATAAATAAATAAAATCTTTTTTTAAAAGAAGGTGGAGTGACTTTGGAGAATTAGTTGGAGATAGGGAGGGATTATGGAATTTGAACAGATGGATTATATAGTATTTTAATGATATTGGAAAAATAAAAACTTTTAAAACAACTTATTCTTAAAAGTTTTATTGATTGATTGAGGGAGAGGAAGAGAAAAAGGGAGACATCAATTTGTTGTTCTATTTATTTATGCATTCATTGGTTGGTTCTTATATGTGCCCTGACCAGGGATCGAACCCACAACCTTGGCCTATCCGAATGATGCTCCAACCAACTAAGTTATCTGGCCAGGTTTTTAAACTCTTTTTTTAAACATTTTATTTATTTATCTTTAGAGGGGAAGGGAAGGAGAGAGGGAGAGAAATATCAATGTATGGTTGCCTCTCATGCATCCCCTGCTGGGAACTGGCCTGCAACCCAGGCATGTGCCCTGACTGGGAATTGAACCGTGATCCTTTGGTTCACAGGCCCGCGCTCAATCTACTGAGCTACACCAGCCAGGGTTAAAACTCTTAATTCCTGGAAATGTTCTAGTCCACAGACAAAAATATTCTGCAGTTTAATCTCATCCATAACTGGCCTATGTGTGTCATGGAAGAATCTGCAGGTAACAGCTTATAGGGAGGACAGTACTATGGAGCCAAATGTAATAGTGAGGGTTGAGGTCATGAAGATGCCTTTCACACTTAGTGGGAAATAATGGGCTAATATCACAAAAATGTGCTGAGAATGCATTTCTTTTGTGCTTTTGGCTGCTAATCAGCTTGGGGCAGCCAATAGTCTTTGATATATAGCCACTCTGATTTCTGTGGTAGCTGTGATTAGAGATACTTTGAAATGAAAGCTACCTGTTCCTGCTGCTAAGGACAAAATAGTGTCAAAGATGGAAGTTTTGTTTTGTATCCAAGAAAGGAGGGTATAATTTGGGGTAAAGAGGAAATGGAGAGAGATTGGTTTCTTGGTGTATGGTGAAGAAATAGTTCACTCTTGACATGAATATCAGGTTCAGAAATTGTCTAGGATAATGTCTGCCTCCCAGTGAATGTGTAATAAATGTTCATTGGAGTTGATCTTCTCTTTAACTATGTTTCTCACATGGAATAATTGTAATTAACTTATTTGATCATCATCTGACATACTGATATCAGGTCATTAAACGAAATAAGCAACAGCCCTGGCTGGTGTGGCTCAGTGGATTGAGCAGTGCCCTGCAAAACAAAAGGTTACCAGTTCGATTCCCAGTCAGGGCACATGCCTGGGTTGTGGGCCAGGTCTGCAGTTGGGGGTGAGCAAGAGGTAACCAGTGGATGTTTCTCTCACACATCCATGTTTCTCTCCCTCCTTTTCTCCCTCCCCTCTCTAAAAATAAATAAAATCTTTTAAAAAAGCAACAACCGAAGAAGTGGTTAAATATTAATATTTAAAGTCCAGTATTCTGCATTATGTCTTTATTTGTGGTTTATCTTACACTAATAACATAGTTCCTTATGAGTGTCCTGACAATTGCTCAATACTGCTTAGTAGGCAATTGAATAAAAATGTTCTGCAAGTATGGGAATATTGACTTGGTGGTGTTGAGTAGCTGTTTATCTTTCCTGAGACAAGGACAAGAGAAAATGGATTTCAATTGTATAAATTAAACACCTTCTGTGACATCAGATAAAACTTATCTATATAAATTATTTGAAAATGACACAATACAACCAGATTAAGTTTCCAGAAGCATAGCTCTGATCTTACAATTTCATACTCAAAATTTCAATGACTCCCCATTGTCAGAAGAACAAAATTAACCACTTAATCGTTCTCTCTGATTTCCTCTACCTTTCAAGGCTATATCCTGTTCTTTGCCTTCACAGACCCTGAAACTTGACCTAAGCTATTCACATTTCTTTGTTTTGCCATGCACGTTTCCTTTCTCCTGTTATATCTT
>PVKU01002881.1:180064-204336 GCA_004027475.1 Anoura caudifer
CCCTCTCCTCTCCTCTTTTTTTTCATGTGCCAGGACCAATGATCACTAGCTGCCCGGGTATGAAAAGTCACACTTCTGAAATCTCTTTGATGTTGATTCTGTACGTAGAGCAATCAAGCTGCCCTATATGTGCCAGTCATGACAAAAGTCATTTTTCTTGAAATTCTCAAATTCCCAAAACTGTGATAGTAGAAAATCTTTCAAAATTTATTAGAAAAACAGAACTGACCTGATCTTATTTAGTAGTAAAATCTAACCTGATGTGATTTGAGACTTTCTCTAGTCTTTATAGTAGTCCCCCCTTATCTGTGGGTGATATGTTCCAAGATCCCCAACAGATACCACAAATAGTACCGAATCCTGTATATACTATATTTTCCTTCTACATGTATACCTATGATAAAATTGAACTTATAAATTAGGCATGATAAGAGATTAACAACAATAATAACATAATAGAACCATTCTAACAATATACTGTAATATAAAAGTTATATGAATGTGGTATTTCTCAAAATATCTTATTGTACTGTACTTACCTCTCACTTAAAGGTAGCATTTTATAGCTTCCTTTTGCATATCCAAAACATCACCATTCTTGTGCTTTGATGCCATTGTTAAGTACAGGCATACCTCATTATATTGCACTTTGCTATATTGTACTTCACAGATACTGTGTTTACATCAACATCATACTGTGTTTACATCCACCAATAAAAAGCTTGACTCACTGAAGACTCAGATGATGGTTAGCATTTTTTAGCAAGAAAGTATTTAAAAATTAAGGTATGTACATTTTTTTATACATAATGTTATTGTACACTTAATGACTTTTATATGCACTAGGAAACCAAAAAATTCTTGTGACTCACTTTATTGGGATATTTGCTTTATTGCGGTAGTCTGGAACCAAACCTGCAATATCTCTGAGATATGCCTGTAAAATCATGGTTACTTGAACACAAGCCCTGAGATACTGCAATGGTCCATTTGATAACCTCAATGGCTACTAACTAACTAATAGGAAGGTAGTGTATACATCCTGGATACATTAGACAGAATGATTATTTGTGTTCCAAGTGGGACATGGCTAGACAGAGGACAGGGTATGCAATTTCAAACGTATGAGTTGTTTATCTCTGGAAATTTTCATTTAATATTTCTGGACTACTGTATCTCAGTTTAGTGTTAATATTCATGTATTTCAGTTCAGAAATATAAATGTGTTTAACAATGACCTATTGCCCCAAATTTCACTCAGTGTGTTGTTTAAAAGGCAGTATATAGATCTTAGTGCTGTTCTAAGTCTGAAACTTTATAAATTCTGAACTGTATCTGTTTCTAAGGTTTTTGGATAAGAATTATAAACTTGATTATACTCATATACAGTGTCATTTTTTTTCTTCCTAATACTTAAACCATCCTATTCTGAGAGTACCTGACACCTGTGAGTCTTGGTGGGAATTAGAGCTCCATCTCCATTGTGGAGTTTGAAGTGCTCAGGTACTGAGGTACCTTTTTCTTCCTGGCAGCTGGTCATGTATGTGTATAACCTAGACTTTACCAATTTAATACTCCTTCCAAGGACTTTGAGTTCTGAGGGAGTCATGCAAAGAAACAGGGAAAACTGTAGCTTGTACACTGAGGTGGTAGAATCAAGTGGCCAGTGATAGTGTTGCTAATACCAGCTGCTCCTGTATTTCTCACTGCCTAGCTTCCTTTGGTTCTTGAGTGTTTCTGAACCTACTTTGCCAGACTTCCTACTGGTTTTGTCATCTACCCAATATCCTTTCAATAAATGTTTCCCTATTAAGTGAGCCAGAGTTCTGGTATTTATATCCAAAAAACCTTAACTGAATTTAAACTATTTTTTTCCATCTTCCCCTGTCTTTCTATAATTCAGATTCTATGGCAAAGCATCATAGACTGAGTAGTTTATAAACACCACATAAATTTATCACACTTCTGGAGACTGATTTGATGTCAGTGTGGTGCCAGCATGGTCAGGTTACAATGAAGGTTCTTCTGGGTTGTAGACTGCTGACTTCCCATTGTGTTCTCATGTGATGGGAAGAGAGCTAATAGCTATCTGACCTCTTGTTATAAGGGCACTAATTCTATTGATGAGGGTTTCACTCTCATGATCTAATTATCTCCCAAAGGCTTCACATCCTATTACCATCACATTGGGATAAGGGTTCAACATATGAATTTGGAGGGTCATAAACATTCAGTCCATAAAACTCTCCTTATCTAAATTTGAAGCTCCTAAAAAATAAAAACCAGCCCTGTCTGGTGTAGTTTAGTGGATTGAGTGCCAGCCTGCAAACCAAAGGATCGCCAGTTAGATTCCTGGTCAAGGTGCATGCCTGGGTAGTGGGCCAGGTCCCCAGTAGGGGGCATGTGAGAGGCAACCACACATTGATGCTTCTCTCCCTCTTTTTCTCCTTCCCTTCCCCTTTCTCTAAAAATAAATAAAATCTTTAAAAAAATCATTTTTTTCATCTTAGTGTACACAAAGCACCTAATAATAACAGATAATTGATTACTTTTACATATGGCAATGACAAGATCATACTGGTATTTTAGAGAAATCCTTTTCTTTGATGTATGGAAATTGGCATAGCAGAGGAAATACTAGGAGTACTCCAGTTGGAAGGTGATAGTGTCATGATTAATGTAGTGAAAGTAAGGATGGAAAGAAATTTTATGGATTTAAGAAATTAAGGGTATTCAGGATTTGGTGATTGATTGATTATGGTGGTGGATAATAACAAGGAGGAGAAATGACTCCTAGATATCTAGCTTGAGTCACTGGTTAGATAGTGGTGGCATTCAAAGAGCTAGGGAACGTAGGAGCAGTGGCTGTTTTGGATGGTAAGGAAGATAACTGGGTCAGCTGGAAATATGATGAGTTCCAGGAGCAGAGGAGAGAGGTCCTATAGACAAGAGTGATGGGTCTAACACTTAGAGCCAGAGTTTGGGTTATCATTACGATATAGTTGGTACTTAAATTCTTGGGAGTAGATGACATCTCCCAAGTGGAGAGTATAGATTGAGAAGAAAATAAGACCTAGGGCAGAGCATTGAGGAACATGGAAGTGATTAACTAGAGCTGAGGAACTGTCAAAGGGGGAACAAGAGAAGCAAGAGCATTTCACTATGTATTGTGACGGTAACAAATGGTAACACATGATCATTGTCTTCAAAATTGGGTGAAGGGAAGAGACAAGCCCATCATTGCAAAACAATGTGACATGTTACATCAGGGGTATATTAGTATAGGAGACATGAGTACAAGGAGAATCATAAGTAATAAATGAGACTGAGACACATACATTATTTGGAAGTCTACTTAACCAATTACCTGTATGGCATCTGGTGTATTCATGGGTGTGTGTGTAATATCAAATGACCATGACATAAGACCACATATTTAATATTAATCTTTCTCTGATTGGATTTCCTTTCAGTTGAACAACATTTTGTTTCTCTACTATTTCCTTTAAATGGCGTTGTGGTGCACATTGCTTTTGGTCAATAGAGATTTTCTTTTCTTTTTTGCCAGTATAAGGAAGTCCATGGTTTAGTTAGAAACAGCTGAATATCTGATAATTTCTTTAAAATATATTCCAAATAGCCCTGGCTTGTGTGGCCCAGTGGATAGACCATCAGCCTGAGAACTGAAAGGTCACTGGTTTGATTCCTGCTCAGGCACATGCCTGGGTTGCAGGCCAGGTCCCCTGTAGGGAATGCACGAGAGACAATCACACATTGTTTCTCTCCTTCTCTTTCTCCCTCCCTTCCCCTCTTTGTAAAAATAAATGAATAAAATATTAAAAAATAAAATATATTCTGAATAAACGTTTTAAAAGTTATTAACACATTCTGAAGAGAAGTATTTTTTATTTGGCTGAAAGTGGCTGTGTATGAAGTAGGTTGAGCATCACCATGTTATTGGCTTGCTCCTGGCCCTTGATTTTTTTCCTTCTCAGGAGGAAATTGTTTAAAGCACAAAGAATTCCCGGTTTCTAATTCCATCTCTGTTGCTAGTTAAATTTGGAACCTTAGAAAAGTCACCTTTGCCACCTCTGGGCCTTGGTTGCTACATCTTTACAAAGGAGCTGCTCTCAGCTCCAGAGACCTCACAGAATTGTGGAAATCAAGGAGAAATAGATGCCAAATTGTTTGGATAACATAAAGCTTGTGGAAGACACTAGTGCTCTTGCAATTTTCTGTGTACTCCCCTGTGGAGCCCAATATCATTTTAGTTATGTTAACACTGTGTGAATATTCTGGTTAATGGGCTATGAGTAGGTGTGATACATGTCACTGCTAAGTCAAAGCATTAAGAGTTCATATGCCATCTCTGAGCTCTCTATTCCTCTTCCTTAGTAACCATGGAGATAATATGTTGCAATAGTGGCATAAAATGGAAGGAGAATCTATCTTTGAGTCACTAAGTGGAGGGAAATCCCACCTCCCAAATGACCTTCCGTTGACTTTGCATGAATGAGAAATAAATTTTTGCATCTCTGAGATTTTGGAGCTGCATGTTACTAAAACGTATCTAAACCTCTACTGGTTAACCCAGTATTACAAGCATAAGGCATTGTTATTTGAGATGTTCTATGGAAGTGTGTGGGAAACTAGGGATATGAAAATCTCAAAAGCTTTTGGTGGTGGTCCTAGCAAGAGAAACTAGAGGCTTTATGGTTTATTTCCTAATGTTTTTCCAAATCACCTCAAAATTTACTATATTATTTCCTAATATTTTTCCAAATCACCTCAAAATTTACTATACCAACCAAAGTATCAGCTCTGCTATGGGTCTTATATTTATGCTAAGGCTAAGAGCTCACCTCTGCCATTGCTTCTTGCCTTTAAGATATTTCAGACAAGATTAAGATTAGAGGTCTGGTGGTCCTGGCTGGTATGGCTCAATGGATTGAGCATCAGACTGTTAAGCAAAGGGTTATTGGTTTGATTCCCAGTCCGGGCACATGCCTGGGTTGCTAGCCCCCAGTAGGGGGTGCATGAGAGACAACCACAGATTGATATTTCCCTCCCTCTCTTTATCCCACCCTTCCCCTCTCTAAAAATAAATAAATAAAATATTTAAAAAAAAAGAATAGAGGCCTGGTAAATGCTCCACTGGGGCCAGAAGAATAGAGGTAGGGGCGGGACAATATTGGGAGATGTCAGTCCTATAAGGTTATTTCACATAACCCCCCTTTATTTCCTCTTTGATTATTTTATTATTTTATTGTTTGTTTTCTATTACTCTGCCTTTTATTTATTTTTTACTCATATATCTTTCTTAGTTTTTTGAGTGGCCACACTGGTTAGGGCTGAAAGAAATACAGGATAGTTTAAGGTGTTATGCATGCCTTTAGGTTTGTAATACATCAAGGAAATAAGTTTTACACACAGCAAAGAGGACTAGTGTAAAACTAAGTGATTCAGTGCTAAACTGAGAGACAAATTATAAATGCCGTAGGAGACAGCAGACAGGAAAAGCAGTGGAGATTATTTGGATGAGGAAGAATTTGGAACTGGGAGCTTGGCTAGGAGGCTGTTGCAGTAATCCATGGGTGAGGGGATAAATATTTGGAAACAAGCATAGAGAAGAGAAATAATGTGGATGAAAATGACAGTCATTCTGAAAGAAAATGAATAGAGTTTATGACTAATGGAATGAGAGTTATATGAGTAGGAAACACCAAAGATGATTGAAAATTTTAAGCCTGAATAGCTTAAGAAAATAAAACTTTTTAACAGGGACAGAATTACTCAAAATAGAAGAGAATTTGATTGGAAGAGGTAGTTATGGAAAAGGGAGTTTACTTATGGATATAAGCGTTTGGGGGAGAAGAGATCACAAGTCAAGAAGACATGTTTAGTATCCAGGCAGATCTATCAGCACTGAGAGCCAAATGAAAAGATCAAATTAGAAATTTGTGTGATATGTGAAGCCATAATATGATGAATTGGTTAATACTCCTAACTTGGGAGGATTGGATGGTGGATGAGTCCATGAGTGAGACTGGTAAAAACAACTGGGAATGTTCATTCAGTTATTCATTCATTTATTCATCTAACAAGCATGTACTCAGCATGAAGTATGTGTCATGTATTTGTTAAAACATTAATTAGTTGCCCTGGCTGGGTGGCTCAGTTGGTTGGAGTGTTGTCCCATATACCCACACACCAAAAGTTTTCAGATTTGATTTCTGTTAGGGGCCCATGCAGGAGGCAACCAATCAATGTTACCCACATCGATGTTTCTCTCTCTCTCTCACCCACCCTCTCTACCCACCCTCTGTCTATCTCCCTCTCCCTTCCTCTGTCTTTAAAGTCAATAAACATATCCTCTGGTGAGAATTAAAAAAAACATATTGATTACTGAACAGATTGGTAATTGGGATTTGGTCTAATTTTACTATCTCAGCATTTCCAAGATGGAATGCAGAAACAGTAGTAAAAATGGCACCTATATTTGAAAAGTTGTTTTACAGGCATTCTTTGTATTTAGAGCCTACCTAATAAAAGAAAACCAACATAAAAATTCTTTCATTTGAGGTGTGAGACACTAATTGTCTTGAATGAAGTAGCTTGTTGAGTCTGTAGCTATGGCTTTAATATTATATTAATGCAGAAATAAGAGTTAGTGTGCTACATATATATTGCGGCTTCCACATAGCTTTTAGTGATGGCCACTTTGAAAAAAGTCATTTGATATTTTAATTAATCATGACCACAAATTTGAGGCAGGTTTTAGCTAAAAATTATGAGGTCATTGTAAAGATTTTATGTATTTATTTTTTAGGGAGAGAGAGAGAGAGGGAGAGAATCATCAATGTGAGAGAGAAACATCTATGGGTTGCCTCTTCCATGCACCCAGACCAGACCAAACCCTCAAGCCAGGCATGTGCCCTGACCAAGAATCAAACCAGCAATCTTTTGCTTTGCAGAACGCTGTCCGACCAACTGAGCCACACCAATCAGGTCTATGAAGTTATTTTAGAAGTCAACAAAATGACTCTGTATAGGAGAGAAAGCCTACTTGCCTCAGGATGATAACAGACTATAGAGGACAGAAGAGTGTACAGGATAACAGAAATAAAGAGAAAGGAATAATTCCTCACAAACCAGCTTCTCACCATACCTCCACAGAGTATGGGAGGAGAAGCCTGGCCTTGAAAATTACCATATTTAGCTCTAGGTTGAGACAGAGTATTTTGCAAAATTTTCCATTGCAGAATTTGTTTACAAGTACCCTCATGGTCCAATTGCAACATTTCTTAGATCACAGCTCCTTTTGTTCTTTGTTTTCAAAACTCCAGGCAATATGTAGCTTCTGTATTACAGAAAGATGAGTTTCCTGGAGCGCCCTTCAATGGGGAAATATACGGATTCTTTTGTTAATGGTTTTCAAAATTCCAGGCAATGTGTGGCTTCTGTATTACAGAAAAAATGAGTTTCCTGGAGTGGAGTGCCCTTAGAGTTTCTTCTTCAAAATTCAAGAGCGTGTGTGGAAATACACTGATTCTTTCACTTCTACCCAATAGCTGTATTGCAGTGCAACTACCTAGGGTTAAGTGGAATATTTAATTAGATCAGAAATCTTTTCTTGCTTAGTACAATTTTAATCAATCAAATCAGCTGGTCATAGATCAAATACGGATTGGTTGTCCAAAAGTTGAAATCTCTTCTAGGAAGAAGAGATATCTGAACCGGCTAGGTGTCAGATTATTTTCTATATATTTAAAGACCACTTCATAGATAAGGAAGGAGGCAAGATGTTTGCCAGATTGAATTCACTGTATCAGTGTGTGTGTTTGTGATAAGAACAATAAGAGCCTTATGCTATTTACTATTGACTAAAACTTAGCTCCTTTAGTTTAGAGTGCTTTATTGATTTTATAGTTATTTTTGAAACAGTATGTATTTAATATCAGTATTTATTCCCACAAAATGCAAAATTTACATTCAGAAGAAATTTTTACCATGTTTGAATGTTAGCTTAAAACTAACAAAAACAAAGTATCCTTGTGCTAAGAAAATAACTCCAGGACAGAGGGGAAGCTTTGCGCCTCAGCCAGTAAATCCTGCTTCTTAAGCTAAGTGTGCATAAGGCTTTCCCACACGTCTCCCGTTGCTACGGAAACCTCTTTCGGTGTCTGAGCTCTAAACAGCTGACTCATTTCAAAGTCTGGCTCTGAAACCTCTCTGCTCACAGTTTAGAGAGACAAATGGAAACAAAGAAAAACAGAAACAATGAAATAGCAATATGTATTATTTCATTAAAAATTAATAAATTATGTGTCTTGATATATAGGGAAAGGGAAGGTAATGCAAATCCCCAGTTGTTACAGACTGCAGTGAAGATATCATAGAAACGTGGAGTCCACAGTCTATAAAAAGATTTCTGTCCTCTGGATTTAGTGACACAGAATAAAACTGAAGCTTAATAAAGAGCCTCGGGGACTCCTTCATATCAAAACAGTTCAAGCAGATACATATGTAAATGAAAGTAGAGAGCCTGGCCAGCAAAGCAGCAATGGGTGGGAGTGGAGGAAGAGAAGGGGGAGGGGCAGAAGTAATTAAGAGTACCCCAAGCAGTTTTAGGAAATGTCTAAACAAAGCTCTGCCAAGAATGTCCTAAGGGGACCTTCCTGCTGTAGTCTCTGTCTTTGGTCCTATTAACTCAGCATATTCAATGAATGCACTTTGGCATGTTTGTTAAATGAGCAGATACCCCAAAGAGAGGAGCTAGAGTTTAGGCCAGAAGACCTCTAACATTCCTTCACCATCTCTTGACTAATGAAGTAAATTTCCCAGCACTCTCATTGTTGTCAACTGGCCCTGGGGATTGGTGGGATATTGTATATATTTTTACATTTACAACTAGGAATTGCCACAGGTATTAATGAAAATTTGAATGTGAGCTCCTGAAAAAGTGATTTATTTTTATATATTGAGAATCAACTTTAGTTTTATCAACATAAGAAACATCCAAACCTGTAAGAAATTTTATTTGTTAATTTGAGCCGAACTGATGACAGTTTCTGGGAAGCTAAATCTCAATGGACTGAGAAAGTGCTCCACTAAATAGCAGTTTTACCACTTATTTCATACATCAGAATCAAAGGGGATGATGTAAGGGGGTTGCATGAAATCCATTGGTGATAGATTAGGGAAGGGCGGGAAGCAAAGTGGGGGCTGGGGAAACCTCTGGGATTGGATAAAAAGTAAAATGAATAGACACAAACTTTTTTTTACACAGGTGAGGGTAGGATAGTTAACAGTCAACAATTAACATGATAACAATAAGTGAGGGGATTTGTGGTCTCCCCTCTGGCTGGTGGTTGTGCTTGGAGGAATTGGGGAGCAAATTCAATATTCCAAAGGCATGTTACCAGGTATGCCTAGATGCAAAAAAAAAACCAACAGGCTCAGTTAAGGTAAAAACTGAACTTTGTTATGGAAAAATGATGCCCTGGGACATGACTGCCTTCCATGAACCTCTGTTAGAAAGTTCTAATTTGAGACCAACCTCCTTCGTTACTTTATATCTGAGTTTGTAACATGCCATTCAGGCCTCTCCTGAGCTTGTCAGGTTTCTTATGTGACCTCTTTTTTGTCTTCCCTTTGGTCGTGAGAAACTTCCTTTTGAAAACCCTGTGTGGTAGGGATTAGGAAAAAAAAATCTGTTTTTTTGGATGTGCCTGTGTAAACATAAGGAACATTCAAACCCGTAGAGAATTTTGGTGATTTTTTTTTTCTGAGCCAAACTGACAACGATTACTGGGAAGCAAAATCTCAATGGACTGAGAAATGCTTTGGAGAATGGCAGTTTAGCCCCTTATTTTATACATAATAACCAAAAGAGAAGACTAAGTGGGTTACGTGAAATCCATTGGTGATAGATAGATTAGGGAGGTGGGAGAAAGCAACGCAGGGAAAATTTTGCAATCGGATAAAAATTAAAATGATTGACACTTACTTTCACATTGGTGAGCATGGGATAGTTAATAGTCAACAATTAACACGATGACAATAACAATGAGGGGATTTGTGGTCTCCCCCTAGTATGATGTCTGTGCTTTGAGGGGTCCGGAAAAAGGAAATTTGACTTTCCAAAGGTCTGTTAGCATAGATGCAAAAAGGCAACAGACAGGCTCAGTTAAGGTAAAGATTGACTTTTGTTAGGGAAAAATACCGGCCTAGCACATGATTACTCACCATGAACTGCTTTTAGTTGTAAAGTTTTAATTTCAGACCATCCTATGTGGTTTCTTTAGGTCTCTGAGTTTGTAAGGCTGCCTTGCAGGTCTCCCCTGAGCATGTCAGATTTCGCATGTGACTCCTTTTCTTCTACACCTGGTTATGTCTTCACATTTCAATGCAGGAAATGTAGATAGATATAGATATTGTGATTTGTAAGAAATCTTTTATATTTGGCTTCCTTCACAATTCCTGGCTCACAGCTCCTGGAACTCCTGGAGTTTCCTAAAGGTTGAGAATGATAAAAAGTGTCTTTTGTTATGTTGATGTGTGACTTTTGGAAAGCACCTGAAGGTGGGGCTGGCTTCCAGGAGACCCAACCAAGTGATTAGAGGGTTGGAACTTTTAGTCCCAAAACCAGACCTCCAGGGAGGGGGCAGGGGCTGGAGATTTAATTCATCTGCCAATACTCACTGCTTTAAGTAATAGATTAATAATTGTGTAAGGAAGCCTCCATAAAAACCCTAGAGGACTGAGTTTGGAAAGCTTCTGGGTTTGTGAATACCTGGAGATTTTGTGAGAGAGGCTCCCTTGGAGAGGGCTCCGTGTACATATCTTCCATCTAGCTGTTCCTTTTACAGTAAACTAATTGTCTCTAAGTTCTGTGAGCTGTTTTAGCAAATTAATCGAACCCAAGAAGAGGATTATGGAACCCTGACTTATAGCGAGTCGGTCGGAAATACAGGTAACAACTTGGGCTTTTATGTGGTGTCTTAAGTATGTGTGCATATTGACAGAGTATGGTTGTAGGATTGAACCCTTTACCTTTGGAATCTGATGCTTTTTCTGGGTCGATATAGTGTCAAAATTGAGTTGAATTCTCAGACACCCTTCTGGTGTGGAGGAACCTGCTGCCCCCATGTTGGGCTTGGGTCCAGAAATTTTACATATACACATATATATATTCATTGTTCTTTTATATATTGCATTAATTTAGAAAAAAGTATTTATATTGACTCCTATCTGCCTCTGAAAATACAGGTTGTAATATAGCTTAAATGAATTTTTAAGCATCAGTTTGTTCTATTCACCAATAAAAATTATTACTGATTTCATTGTGGGAAAATGCAAGTAAATAATACATACCATCAAAGTATTATTTTGGTGAAAATATATGTAAAGGATCATTAATGAAGGCATATAGAGTCTGAAATATCCCAACCATTGTTCCCAAACAGGCAAGATTGTGAATAGCAATAAGCAAGTCTTGTACTTTTAATAAAAGATGTAACTCTAGAGAAGTCACTTTGTGTGAGTCCAAACTTTGGTGCAGGAAATTGTCATGTCCAGTTACTTGTGGTATATTCCGATCAATTTATTCAGTGCATTGCAATTAAATTAATAGATTCAGTCGATAATCCTTGAAAGGCTAACAAGTGTGGTAAATCTTGGAATGCTGTTGAACCAACATGTGTAGAGCTCAGAAAAATGTATTGTGGTTGGCTGAATAATGACCCATCAAGTATGTTCACATCCTGAGCCCTGGAATCTGTGAAAATGTTAATTTACATAGCAAAAAGTACTTTGCGGATGTGATTAAATCAATGTCCTGAGGTGGGGAGATTAATGTGAAATATTCAGGTAGTCCAATGTAATCAATTTTATAAAACGAAAGCAGTAGAGTTAGGGTCAGACAGAGAAGGGCTGTGATGGTAGAAGCAGAGGTTGGAATGATGCTTTCAGGATTGCTGAAGGGATTACCAGGCAAACAACACTGGCACGCTGAAAGCTGGAAAAGGCAAGGAGATATTTTCTCTGGAGTATCAGAAGAATTCAGCCTTGACAATATCTTGATTTTAACCAAGTCCACTTCAGACCTTCAAAATTGTGAGATAATACATTTGTGTTATTTTAAGCCTCTTTAGTTTGCAGCAGTTTGATACAGCAGCAACACTAACACAGTTACTGATTAAATTCAGGAAGGAACTTTACTATGGCCTTACAAACTAGAGAGAAAAATGATTGACTAGATCAGGTGTCAAACTCATTTTCATCAGGGGCCACATCAACCTCACAGTTGCCTTCAAAGGGCCAAATGTAATTTCAACTCCCTAACAGTTAAGGAGTAGTTACATTTATAGAGTCCTAAAATTATTTCGGCCCTTTGAAGGCAACTGCGAGGCTGGTGCAGCCCCATGTGAAAATGAATTTGACACCCCTGGACTAGATGAAAGGATAGGTAAATGGTGTCACACCTGATGGCAAAGTACAAAATAATGATTGTTCATTACTGTTGTAGAAAATTACAACTGAATTTTGTTTGTTCATCTTATATTCTGCAATTTTGCTGAATTTATTGTTGTCCAGTTACAGTTGTCCCCATTACCTACCCCCTTGCTCTACCTTGCCCTGCCCAACACCCATTCCCATGATTTCCTTTTTTTTTTTTACCTACAACATTATTTTATATTGGTTTCCAGTGTACAGCATAGTGGTTAGGCAGTCATATATGTTACAAAGTGATCCCCCAATATTTCCAGTACCCACCGGATACCATACATAGTTATGACAATATTTTTGATTATATTCTTTGTGCTATGCTTTATATCCCTGTGACTATTTTGTAACTACCAATTTGTACTTACTAAATCCCCTCACCTCTTTCACCCAGTACCCCAAACACCCTACCCTCTGGAAACCATCAGTCTGTTCTCTCTATGTACGAGCAGATTGACTGACGTTTGCCTGTCCATTTCTGAGGGTTTTTTTATTCCTCTAGATTTTCTAACGTGACAGTTAGGTTCACCTCATTCACAAATTAGTTTAAAAGATAAATTACATTACAATTGAAACTAGCATAGATCATCATAATTTGTTCTATCCTCCACTCTCACTATTAACGGTAAAGCATTTTTCCTGACACATTAGTGAAATACAAATATTATATAAGAAAGTGTTTTTTTTACCTTTATGGTACTCTGAAGTTATAAGTCCTTAAAAATATTTCTAGTATCCTAAAATGTAAGTAAGTTCAGCAGAAAGTGGGCTCAAACAAAAGTTAGTACTATGGAAGAGTCAGAAGAAAAAAAATACAATGATCTCAATAGACATTTTTTCCAAAGATGACGTTGATGGCCAACAAGCTTAGGAAAAGATGTTCAACATCATTAAGATGTTCAACATCTCTAATTTTGTATCAGAGAAATGCAAATCAAAACCAAAATGAGATATCACCTCACACTTATTAGAATGGATATTCAAAAGACAAATCACAAATGTTGGTAATGGTGTAGAGAAGAGAGGACCCTTGTGCACTGTTGGTGGGAATGTAAATTGGTACAATCACTATGGAAAACAGTATGGAGGTTCCTCAAAAAATTAAAAATAGAACTACCATATCTTCTAGCAATTCCAGTTCTGGGTATTTATCCAAAGAAAATGAAAACACTACTTTGAAAAGATACATGCACCCTCTCATGTTCATTGCTACATTATTCACAATTGTCAACACTTAAAAACAGGCTAATTGTCCACTGATGAATGAAAAAAGAAAATGTGACACACACACAGAGGAATATTTACAGCCAGAAAAAGAACAAAATCTGGCCATTTGCAACAACATAGATGGATCTGTCAATCTTTAAAGACAGATTGAGGACCTGCCACAGCTTCCAATCATTGGAATTGGTGACCTTTTGTCCTAGTCACTGTAGGTATTTGAGCGAGACTAAAAGTCATATGTCAAGAATGTCAAAGAGATATTCCTACACAGAAAGGGCAGTTAGACTAGGAAGTCATGTCAAAGCAATATTTTTTTTGTTTTTTGTTTTTTTATTTTTTTTTATTTAATTGTTGTTCCTGTACAGTTTTCTGTCTTTTACTCCCATTCCAACCCACCACCCCCAGCCTTCCCCACCTCCCTCCCACATCCACCCCCCCTAGTTTTTGTCCATGCGTCCTTTATACTTGTTGCTCCAAACCCTTCCCCTTTGCCCATGAAATTCCCTCCCTTCTCCCCTCTGGTGATTAAGAGTTGTTCCTCTCCATGGAAATCTTTAGTAAAAGGTGAAAGATTTATACGATCTGAAGAGAAACCAGAGTATCAAAGCAATGTTTGGTTATTTAATTTTATAACTGTTCAAACAAAGAGAATTCTTTTGAACTGTGAATGAAGCACAAAAATTAGAAATTGTTACTTTGACAGTGATAAAAAGTAATTAGGCTATACATTTTTATAAATATATCTATATGTGTGTATGATATTAAATGTGGGCTTTGGAAATTATGGACTCTATCAATTTTAACCAATTGTTCAGAGTTTGAATTTCTTCATTGATAGAATGGGAATAACCATATACTTAGTTCACAGGATTTATTTGAAAATCATGAGATAAAATGTAAATTGTTTAATTATATGCTCTCAATAATCCACCTATATGATTGCTGTTGGTGTACATATGTAAGATAGGCAATGAAGAGCTCAGATGTATTTAACATATTAAGTGTTCTTTCTCTCCAAGTTAAACTTCTCTTCATATGAACCTCATCTTTTCAACCATATTATTTTATACATTGGCATTTCACTGAACAAGCTCTTTTGCTACATAAAGTTACAGACAATATTACAAAGTAGAAGTTTTAAACTTGATAAAAAAGCCAGAAATTTCCTTTTATAATGCCCACATTGGCCCGGGTAAGTCATCTTGTTGTTCATGTTAGGTCATACCTTGTGATAACAATGATATATGCATTCCACAAAAATATTGTTTGCTTTTTCCTCCACATTGACATATTCCTAGCTTCAGTTTCTCACATTATATTGAGGTATATTAAATATGAGATAATTCCGCAAATAAAATGAACAGGAACTCTACCCCATGTTTTTAATAAATACAGTGCCCTGCCATAATTCTACATTATATTCAATCTTTTAATGGTATATTGATGTACCAAGATTAGAACTACATTGAGTAGCAATTTACCTTCAAGAAGATTTTAAATTCCATGAACTGCAAGAATGAGTGCTCTTAATTGGTTCTCTGGCTTTTATAGTTTTAACTCTATCCTGATGTTTCCCAAATCTATATTGTCAACATAGAATGCTCCCCTGATACCTCTGGTCATTTCTATTTGGTCCGCTAGAACTACCAGCTCAATATGCTCTAAATATAATTTGTCATTTTCCTTAAAAATCTCACCCATTTTCCTATATTTCCAAACACTAGGACAGGATCTTTAGTCATCCTAGACTCTCTTTCATCATCATTTAATCAACAACCCACACTTCTGTATTCTATCCTAAAAGTTTCTTCCATCACATTATATCCATCTCTCTCAACTACTGTATTAATTTAAGCTACCATCACCTCTCCTGAGTTAACCTGACATTAGTGTATTTTAATAATTTCTTTGTCCCTAGTCTCATTTATTTCCATGTATGCTCCATGAATTGTCTGAATAACCCATTTTAAAAAAGAGATTTCATTGTATTTCTCTTCTGCTAAAAACTTTTCAATGCTCACTGCTGTTCTCAAAACTAAGTACAAGCTGCCTGACTCGGGGCAACCTAGTTTTTCATAATTTAACAAATAAACTTGCCTACCTTTCCAGTCCCATCTATCACAACTTCTGACTTGAACTTGACATTTCAACAACACAGATGTGTCTTTAGTTCTTCACATAAAGAGTTGCCAGATTTAGAAAAAATATATAGGACACTTAGTTAAATTTGAATTTCAAATAAACAATACTTCTTTGTGTAAGTCTATCCTATGTAACACACTGTTTCCTTGCTTTCATTTATGCTATCACATGTCCTGCAAATGCACTGGCCAATTTTAAATTCAACTCCATTACTATCTCTTGTAGGGCACCCATCCTCCACATTTCCTCCCCTCCCACCAATCTTCACATACTGTAATGGTTACTTTTTGTGTCTTCTATCAGCAATGTTCCATGAGGGCAGGGATCAATATCTTATTTTTCTCTGTTTCCATTGTCTAGCACAGTGCTTGATACAAATGTTTATATTTTGTCCTTAAACCCAGTGGAAAGAATATTTTCCACTGCACAAAAGAAAATTAGAAGAAAATCTTTCCTAAACTAGAGCTCCAGACTCAAAGTTGATAACACAGTGTATATTTTCCCCTAGAGATTGAAAAATTAAAATAAGTTTAATGGAAAAAACTATCTTCTTTATTTTTTAGTCTCATGAAACCTACTTTATTCCATAATTTTTCAGCAGCTTCTTTGACCTCCAAACAATATGATCTACTGGCTCACATTGTTTGATTTTTGACTTATGCTCCCATACGTCTTTAAATTCATATATTTTTCTGGATTTCAAAGACCTATCTATATAAGCAAGGGAAACTGATATAAATCCTAGTTAACAACCTTAAAAGAAACTCACATTATTTTCTGGGTACAAGTTTATTTGCTCATTGCTTACATTTTATTTTACTAAGGATAGGTTTTTACTTAGCACTTGAAAAAGAGTGTATTTGAATATCCACTAAAAACTGAGTCAGCTACAAATTTGATATTCAACTCTATGCTCACCCAGAAGACAGGTAAACACATTAATCAGTGAATAAAGAAAGGTTAGTCATATGGAGAATCTGAACACAGAAATTAAATTTTTGCTAGCAGCCTGTCTTTTTTTTTAAAGCACACTCTTCAATAGTTCATTAAATTACACATAAATTCTTAAAACATAATATTATCTAGTTTTAGTCATAGAAGTTGCAGCAAAACTTGCTTTATGCTACATTCAAGGTGTCTTGCCAGTAGGCCTGACTGCCGAACAAATACTTCAAAATGGAAGGATCCTGGGTTTCATAGATTTCTAAAAATAAAAGAACAGCAACAACAAAAAAGCAACCTCCAAAAGCAAACAAAACCATACACACAGATAGGACTTGAGGGTGAATATATTAGTTCATCAGGACTGCTAAAACAACATTCTATAAATTGGGTAGTTTAAAACAACAGAAATGTATTGTTTCACAATTCTGGAGACCAGAAGTCTGAAATCAAGATGCATTATTGGTTGCACCTGAGAGTTAGAAGGAGCGTCTGTTCCATGCTTTTGTTTTAGCTTCTGGTGATAGCTTTTAGTCTCTGGCGTTCTGTGGGTTATAGGTGCATCACTCCAGTAAGATTTTATTTATTTTTAGAGAGAGGGAAAGGGAGGGAGAGAAACATCGATTGGTTTCAGGTTGCATCTCGCATGCCCCTAAATGGTCACCTGGCCTGCAACCCAGGCTCAGTCCACTGAACCACACCAGCTAGGTGTTGTTAAACAATATAAGATCCCAGCCCAACCTAATCTTGCTTACCTTTTAGGTGACAAACATTGGGTGACAAATTGTTCTACTTCCACAGTATTTATAAGTTGCAAGAGATTTGTTGAAATAAATGTTTTGATTTAAAACAGTATGAAACCTTGTAAAAATATGTTAGCAACCAGACTTCGAGGTATGTGATTTGTAATAATTAGATTTATAAGATTTTGATCTCATACTAATTATGTCTCAACAATTATATTTAGGTTCTAAGTAGCTATATAACAATTACATATAGATTAAAACACATAAATTAAATGCAAATATCTATTCCTAACAACAGTTTTTGCTCAGTTTGAGCAATTTAACTGGCTTGTCCACAATAATGGTTAAACCAATGATTTATGTACATAGTTAAAGTGTGTGCTAATTAGGTTTGCAGATGACACCAGCTAGTGAATTTGCTAATATGTTTGAATTCAAAGTGACCTGAATACTTAGATAAATGGTCTTACAGAAACAGAGAGAAATTCAATAAATGTAAGTGCACATGGCATAGTTGGCTAGAATACATAGTTGACTCCTAGCTACCTACCTACTTCTAGCTTCTGAATCCATTTAATCCCTCAAGATTGTCTTTTTTCAAACTTAGCTCTGATCATCAGTATGCTTGACAGAAATAATCAATGGACCATTACTGTTCATCACATTAGGTTCAAACTTCTCATTCAGGCATTTAAAACTCTTGACATTTATTTTATATCAATAAGGTCCCCAGATATTTGGAAATTAACAGTACATTTTTACTAAACCATGTGTCAAAAGAAATTATTGAAGGAAATTAGAAAATATTTTGAACTGAATGAAAATCTAAATGCAACGTAGAATTTAGTGGTAGTCAGCTAAAGCATCGCTAAGTGGGAAATTTGTCATTAAATGCTTACATTAGAAAGGAAGAAAAGGCTTAACACAGTAATAGCAGCTTTACCTTAGACTGGAAAAAGAAGAGTAAATTAAGCCCAAGGCAAACAGAAGAATAGTAATACAGATAAGAGCAGAAATCAGTGAAATTGAAATTAAAAAAAAAAAACAATAAATAATATCAATAGAACAGAAATTGTTTCTTTGAAGAGATCAGAAATTCTTAAATATAAGAAAAAGAAATTTTAAAAAATTCATAGAGTAATGGCTTTAGATACTGTATCTTAGTTGCTTATACAGCTTAGGCTCCTATAACAAGATACCACAAACAGTGGCTTATCAACAACAGAATTTTATTTCTCACAGTTCTGAAGTGTGAAATCATGGTGCTAACATGGTTGGGTTCTGGTGAAAATCCTCTTTCAGATTGCAGACTGATGATTTGTCACTATCTTTCCATGGCATGGCAAAAAGAGAACTAGCTAGCTCTCTGGCCTCTCCTTAGAAGGGCATCAATCCCATTTATGAGGGCTCCACCTTCATGACTTAATTACCTCCTAAAGGGCCTCACCTACAAACAGATGGAACAAATCTTTGTTTCTGTTTTGGGGAGAAACAAAGATTTGGTCCACTGCATTCATAATTTAAAGTGTATGAAACTGCTCATGTGGAGAAAACGATATATCTAATACTGGAGTTTGCAGAAAGGGCAAAAATGATAGGACAATTAATAAGCATATAAATGAATAAATGTCATAGTAGTAATTTATAATTGTTTAATAGTGTGGAGGAGTCATCAAATTATGTAGATTTACAACAAATGCATATAACAGAAACAAGGTGATAATGTGGGGAAATAAAGAACAGTTTTAATTTTGTAAGGAGAAAATGCTAGTTAAATTATTGAATGATTTTGGTAGAAACCAGTATTGGCAAAGATATTTGGTGCTTTATTAATTCACTTGTATCTTGTTTTGGAGAATGCAAACCTATTTTTTAAAAGGGAAAAATAAAATAGTAAGATGATTCCACTGCAAAGAAATAATGTGTATATATTTTACAACTGAAAATCTGTAGAAATACCTTTGGATAAAAATTATTGGGTAAAACTCAGGGATTGATTAGTTTCAGAAATAGGGCCATAGTCCAAAAAATGCAGACAAAATGCTCACACGAGGAAAGAATGCGTGGTTGTTCTAAAAAAGAGAGAAAAGAAAAATGTAGAAATAACAGTGCTGAAAAAAATCCTAAGGCACACAAATAATATGGAATCATATCCATGGCCATTAATGGTTTTGCTAAGGCAGTGTGTGAATGAAACCATTAAAATGTTTCATTTAATGGTGAAATTGTTGAGTGCAGAAAATGAGTATATGAGATACATAGCTAACAACAAAGCCATATAACATAGAATAGAGAAACATCAAAATTATGAATCACAGAACTTTTTATGTATTTGATTTGTGAAAGATAATTGTGCATTAAACTCTTGATAATCTATGAAAGAAAATGATAAGCATTCTTATGAAAATGTTGCATCAATAATAGAAAAGTAAAAGTGCATTTTCAGGTACACCTTGGAATTAATGCAGTAATAAATAAAGAATGTATTTTTTAAATAACATGATTTATTTAGTATCAGCTTTGACAACAGACATGTACAACTCAAAATAATAAATATGGTTATTATAGTTCCTTCACCTTAAATTGCCTGTATACTCTCTTTCATATAAATACTGCATCTAATCATATCAAAGAGACATGATTTATATATAAATATAACTTTCCTTTTCAAAATATAAGTTAATACTTTTTCTGGAGAGAGGGCTTTAAAAAGAAGATAGATTCTTATCTGTGTAGCACTGTCTTTGAAAGCGTTAGGGAAGTTGGATTACTACATACAGTTTATGAATTGGATTGCAATTTTTTTTTTCTTTTTAGTCAAACCAGAAGTAGGCACACCAGAGGCTAGGTAGAATCTTACAAACAAACCATCTAGAGAATGTGTATTTACTTTTGGGAGTCAAAAATCACATTTTAAAGTATTTATGTTTTATAATTATAAAGATATTTCATATGTGTTTCAGAATGTTGGAAAATTTTAAAAGAATAAATAAGAAATTAAATTACTTCTATTTCACTACTAGAGAAAATTGTTGGTATTTTGCTGTCTATTTTCCCAGTTGTGTGTAAATATGCCTGTATTAATATAAATGTGTCCCACAGCTTTTCCATCCTTATTAATTTAAATAAGATTAAAATTTTGGGGACATTTGTCAGTCTAGATAATTTAGATTTTAAATTGGATTATATGACTTCTGCTTCTGGCCAAGATGGTGTGATAGGAACTGAACTCTCCTACCTGATATGCCTAAAAATCCGGATGAAATATATAAAGCAACAACTTCCAATTTATTTTGGCCATTAGGCCACAAAGGAGAATGATCTCTAAGAAATGGAAAAAAATGAGATAAGTCTTCCAATACCCCAGTTTATTGCCTGGGGAGATAATGTAGGCTACAGTGCACAGAGGGGGAGACTGGACAGTGTCCTTGAATTGAGGAGATGAAGCTGGGAGTCCAGAAAGGCTAGAATTTGCAGGAAAGAATACTAGAGAGAAAATTGCTGCACAGAAAGAGAACTCTGGAACTCCTACAGGGCTGGGAATACTTCCTGTTCCTATTATGCATGAGTCATTGGAGTACTTGGAAGGTTTTTGCCTTTGTAGTAAAATATGGGTGAAAAGTCAGAAAGCCCTCCATGTTATTTGGTGCTTAGAATCTATTGGGTTGGCCAAAAAGTTCATAATTTTTCCCCATAAAATAAAAGACACATTTTTCACTTTCATGAATATCTTTATTGATTTGGATATTTTGAGTATGTAGGCTACCTCCCACTATTGGCTTCTAGTGGGTGGAGGCCAGGAGTCCTGCTAAACACCTTCCAATGCATAAGACAGCCCCACCACAAAGAATTATTTGGCTAAAATGTCCGTAGTACTAAGCTCACCAACCATTTACCATTTTTGACACATTAGATCAGTCACAGCACCTTCTCCATACACTGCACAAATGGTTTTGTGTTTCAATAGTATTTTTATCTTTCTTGAAATAATAATGCATAATACACCAAAATGTTGTATATTTTCTTCCATCTTCAATATTAAAATGGCTACACAAAAATTCACCAATTTTGGAAAGGTTTTTTTTTAAGCCACACTGATATGACAGCTGTCACAACACAACCTAACAAAATTGTTTTGAATGAAATTAAAGACAACTAAGTGCTACTAGAGCCATCGTAGGGAAAAAAACTAAATGAATTTTTGGCCAACCCAATACAAGGTAAAGCACTAGCATGGCTTCTTTGCAGAAGAGAGTTTGAGGCAAGAATAGGAAGGAAGGAAGAGACAGGGATTGTAGTAAGTACGCAGGAAGGAGGAGCCTGTGAAAAATTCTAACAATCTGAGGGGGCATAGTGGGTTGCAGGGAAGGCAACCAAGCCAGTTCCATTCTGAGAATTGAAACTCGATTAGTGGGTAGGACTGTGTGTGGCTGTATGTCTAAGTCAAGGGTGGGGCAATGAGTTGGGGAACAAGAAACAGGATGGTAAGATATATTGGGGGCTCCAATTTGTTGGCAGTGCTAGAAAGCCAGGGAGCAAAACTGGGAATCAGTACACACACCTGGATGCCTGTGCCGGGCCTGATGAAGTACATGGCTGAGGAAAGAAAGGTCTTCTGACATAGAGCTTTCCCAGCAGTGCTCAGAAGGAACCCTGGGGTTCTGTGGTCATGTGTCAGGGCCACTGCCCCTGAGGGAGAAGAAAGTACCAAGTGAGCAGGACTCAGGGATTACAGTCTTCACTTCAAACAAATTGCTCTGCATTGCCTCATGTTTGTGGATTCAGTTTCTCCGAAAGCTTCTGTTGGAACATGATGTCCCACATCTAAAATTTTGGCAATCAGTCTCCACCAATTAAGTATAGGAGGCATTATGGAATTTCAGCCTCCAATTATCTGAGACCTCCAGTGTCTTTTTCTGTTTGTGATGAGAAAATAGTTACTGCAGACCTGCCAGCTGCCTAAAACACACTAGGTTAGAGGAGATGTGTCTGGGTATTGGTGGGTGTAAGCTCAGAGTTGGACAAAGGATGCCAAGAGTAGCTTCTTAAAAGGGAGCTGAGATATTCACAATATATTAGCTGCATGTATAATATGAGCTACAAATACCCAGGCATGCTCACAAGCATACATACACACACACACACACACACACATATGGAAATAGAAAATTTTTCTTTGATTGGTAGATTTTTTTTGGTGAGTTTCTTCTCCTTCTCCCTTTAGTTTTTCCCCCTTGAATTAATCAAGTATTGTGTGATTTTGATTTGCAGGAGAGATGTCTGCTCTATATACCTAAATTTTACCTAAACCTGTGGCCTCCAATGACCACTATTGATGCAACCTAACCTAATCTCCAGTCTGAATTAAGTACATTGTCATTTTCTTTTGATTTTCTTGAGCATGTGTTCAATGAATGTTAGCTGGAATGAATGAATGAATGAATGAAACTAAGTACCAGAGATTCACATTTGCTGATTCAAAATGTGGAGCCTACCACATGTCTGAACCTCCTGCCTCTATAGAAAAAAGACCCAAATAAATACAGCTTTATATGGGTGAGGGATTAAGTTAATTTTTTGCTTAACCTAACAAAAAATGGGAGATACAAATTAAAATATAGACAATATATTTTTACTCATAATTTTCCCCAAAATTTGAAATATGGATGATATAAAATGGTTCTGACTATGTAGGTTATTAAAAAGTACATTAGTTTATGAGAAAATTGATTGTTATAACATTTACAGGCTAGGGTTTTAGCAATCTTTACAAAAATTTAAAATCTACCCTTTCAGTGGTGATCAGTGGTCTGTTTCAAATAAGCCAAGATTCTACATCAAAATGTCTTTCTTATGAGAAAATGCACATTTTTGCCTAAGGATTCAAGTAGAAAGATTTTGATTTAAGTTATATTAATCAAATAAAAGTGGGAAATGTGTATTTATCAGGAGGCAAAGTGTTTAATTAATTATGGCATATATGTACTTCAGAATTCTAGGGAATAGTTACTAAAGTGAGGTAGATCTACATGGGCTGTCATGGAAAGACCTCAGATCCATTTTATTAAGTGACAAAAGCAAATGTCAGATGAATATGTATTTCATTGCCCATACATGTAAAAAATACAATATATCTTTTATGGCATATCTATGGAAAAGCCTAAAATCAGCTTGAAAATAATAATACACATCAGATTGTTGCTTGTGGTTACCTCTGAGGATAAGGCTGAATTTGTGGGGGACAACTTTGCAAAGAGGAGAATTGTGATTGATCTCTACTTTTAGAATATTTTGTGGTAAGTATATATGCACAATTACTTTTGTAATTAAAATATTTAAATAAGCCTAAGAACAGAAATAAGGGCTGGGCATTAGTTAAAGTTTAGTTAAACTGTTCACTTATACAACAGACAAATCCTGAAACTTAAATGGTTTAACACATTTCTTGTTCCTCTTGTTCACATGCATTCTAATTTTTGTTGGCAGAGACTTTCTGCTCTCAGGCAAATCAGGGATCCTGGCTGCTTCTACCTCGTAGCTCTACTATCTCAACACAGGGGCCCCATGTTTGCTGCTGAATGGCAAAGGGAAGCATGGAAATGGCATACTGGCTCCTGCCTAACTACACATGGATGTTCCAGGAAGGAGGGAAAGACAAGATGTGAATGAGCACTTGTAGTCTTTCCCATAGGCTGTCATATAGTAGGTGCT